>JAODUM010077767.1:0-14895 GCA_025399915.1 Enypniastes eximia
ACATGAATATATATTGATAAGCTACCAATTATGACGTCAGCAGGGAGGAGGAACCTCCACACACATCGGCCCATGGGTACCCGGGGATGGCCGGGACTTGCACACGAGGTGCACTTTTGAAATGTTAAACCCCCCGGTCATGTCCCGGCCAAGTCCCGGACAGGCGGGGCAATATTTGTGAGACAAACCCCGGCCAAGTCCCGACCCCCGCTAGCCGGGTAATGAGCGCCAAACTCCGGCCAAGTCCCGGCCAAGTCCCGACCCCCGCTAGCCGGGCAAAGAGCAGCAAGCCCGCTCATAGCGATGCCAAACGGACCCCGATTTTGGGACCGTGATTTTGGGGCTTCCTATTCCGACCACACACACATTTCGATCTTGTTTTTGTGCTAATATCTCAAAAAATATTCACTTAGAATTCATCTTTTCATGATTTTTCCGTAGACTAAGCTCATTTGAATGATGATATTATGTTGGTTTGATTAAATAAAGTGAATTTAATGAAGAAAAATTTGTGTTTTCTGTGCGTGTTTTTTGAGTTGTGATGTGACTTTTGCGTACTCGCCGATATGCATGATGTCGATGACGCGACGTGAGCTAGCTGCATGCATACCTACAGTACAGGTACGGGAACCTACGGGCAGCTCACCCCATACCAGGACTATGGTACTGCCGCTTGCACGAGTACGAGTCACACCACTGCCATTGGCACTGACTCCACTACTCAGTCGGCGATAATCATCCTATTTTTTTTTTTTACATCATCCTCTTTTGATTAGATTTTAAACATTTATTTTTCAAACCTATAGTATATTATTTCAAGCAGTCAAACAAACATAACTATATAACAAATATATTTCATTAACATAGTATAATTTTAATAAATAATTCAGCGTAAATGCAGGTAAGTGTAATAGAAAGTAAAATATAATAACTTTTAAGGTAATTAATATCAAAATTGAATAATTTAAAGTAATATATATAGTCCAGACTACCTCGTTATAACGGGGTTTCTCTGTATTAGCGATCAGGTCGAATGGGTTCTGGACTGAAAGTGGTAATAATAATAATATGGATTATACACATACACACATTGTCGGGAATGACTGCAAGGAATCTATGTTTCAAACATGGTGGTTGATACATTATTCATAATTGATAAAAGATATCCCTTGTATCTTTTGTTAAAACAATTTACAGATTTAAAATTCTGAATGTCAGCATCAATTAAGATCAATGCCATTCCACTCAAGAGGCCCTTGTCTTAAGCGAGATCGGAATTGAAATTATGAGGTCTATCAAAGTTGAAAGATCTGGTTCCATAAAGAGCGGATGGCAGTTGACTTCTTGAACTAATTTCAAAATAAAACAGGGAGCATATAATTTGTAAATTTATACATAAATATAGCCTTTTGAAGTTGATGAACACTGAGTGAGTATTTCAGTTAGCAAGCGGGGGCAAAAGAACTTGCTTCTTTATTATAAAACAATCAATGAATACAGTATACAAAAACATAACATAACATTGAAGGCTCCTTTGGTAATCCCTGTGAAAGTATTAACATATATATGTAGGAATAGCTTTAACACTACAGACGATCCATTTTCAGATACAAGGACTAGCAAATGCTCAGTTTAAAAGCGTTCTAGCACCACATATTCAAGTAATATACCAGTATAACAAGTTAGTTTGAACACTTTATTACCCGTATTACACCGATACTTGCATTTGGTTCATTCAGCACCAGAAAATGAATCCATGGAATGTACACAACATTTTATAACTGTTTCACTTCTATACGCACAGCTGGTTACCAAAAATCTACATTTTACGATTTATCATGCTGATCCAATGTGATGTAGACATTCCCTGTCCTACAACCCAGATTACACTACAATTGAGACTATAACTGCTTGAGATGTCATGATGAGTTGCAATTTAGCCTATTTAGGCAATTTTTCTAACAAAAATAAACTGAAATTGACTATGTCGCATTTTTATTTTTTGTCATATAATTTTGGAACCAGAACTGTTTATGTCCATTTTGTGCCACATTTTGGAATGTTGTGACACCCCCTGAGGTTCAGAGGGCATGATACTATAGCATGAGCTTTGACACAGTAATAGTAATTAAAATCTGAAAGATTGTTGTGTATGCTTAAAGTTAATGATTTTTTAAGCTTTACTAAAACGTTTAAACTTATTTTTCTCAAAATGCAATTTTTGGACATAGACAACTCTGGCTCCAAGCCCTCGATATTTTGTATTATGAAGTGAAGGGAACTTTACATATGTTGAGGTCTTACATGTACAGCACATTATCTAGCACCAGTTTCTCATAATAGGCTTATCGCACTGGAACAGATTTGGATCATGATACACGTACACCATTTGGCATTTGATTTGGCATGGAAGCCACTATTTAATACCAATTTATCCACAATCTTGAAAGTAAATACTGCACACTCTGGATTTGACTTCAGAATGGTGATAGTTTTCTTGCAGAATTTACGTAGAATTGCCTCTATCTGCATTCCAGACACTTCCACTTCCCTCTAGGCTTCCTCTTCATAGCTACACATGCGTAGTGGAACCATTGATACTCACATTCCGGATTCTCGCATGCTATCATTCTGCCATACTCGCCTTGCTGGCAGTAGCAATACACTGTGTCTTCCACTGAAAAGATAAAACATGAACTTGCAATAAAAATTCAAATTTGGAAGTTGGAATTGCAAAGTATACTTTCTTCACAGCAAAACCCCTTCTCATCTGTCAACTGCAAGGTGACCATGTGACTAAAAGGTTATGACTCAAGGTTAGGGAGTGAAACCTCAGATTAGATTGACAGAGGGACGCGCTCCGGAGTATCCAAGTTGCTGGTTGACTGACTAGGAGTCGGGCTGTGCATGTTGAAATTGTGAGATTAGGGGGAGCAGTTGTTTGGTGAGTGAATGAATCACGTGCATGGTTTGTATTTGCTACATTATAACATTGGGACATAGATTCTTTTGAAGTTTCAACATCTTTTTATCCGTAAGCTTGATTCATGATCATTAGGTAATTCTATCGCTAGCTGAATACCGCTCCTGGAGGGCTGAGGAGCGGTAGTGATTTTGAGCACTCAAGCTTGCATCCAGTACATTTTATCAGGGTTGGCAACTCTTATCTCTAGCACCTGGGCACTAATGTCTCAGCAGAGGATTAGCAGAGAGGAGAGAGAATGAACCGCATAATCTACTAAAGGAGGAGAGGGGGAGACCATGGTAAAGCCCTGGCTCTGGAATGTCTTATCAGTTGGTTGCCATGCCAACTGAGATATGAGCAGAGCAGAGAGGGCAGGAACCAGGGCAGTTAATCTCTCTGGGCCTTGAGGGAAGTAAACACAGCATGGGATTGTTGACAGTAGTAATAAAACTGATAAGAATGTGGTCGATATGGAAACAAAAATGATAACATTGATCACCACGATGGTGGAAGACAAGCTAATGGGACAATCACGTCATGATTATATACTTTCCACGTCAGAAACAAGCTAAGGGATGACCAGGGTCCGCAGTAACAGTTTCTGTGTTGTCAGAGGCTCAGAGATGGTTTTAATGATATGCGGTTCAACCGGCGGTTAAACTTTTAAGTATCACCCCAACTCATAATAATATGCATACTTCAATTCAAACAATAAGTTAGTAACAAGTTTCTCCATATATTCACTAACCTTGGCAATCTTTGCAATACCACTGCAAATCTGGGGGGTCATAGTGAAGACCCAAGCATTCATAATGGAAAAGTCTGATTGCGCAGATATCATTTGAGCACCGCATCATTCTTCCATCTTGTGACGGTGGCTGTTGACACCAACAACACAGACTTCCAACTTCAATTTGCTGTTCATCATCCACAGGCACCTCGGCATTTGGTCTTGGGTCGTCTTGTTGAACCAGTCCTCCCACTTCATTTTGCTGTTCGTCGTCCACAGGCACCTCAGCATTTGGTCTTGGGTCGTCTTGCTGAACCAGTCCTCCCACTTCATTTTGCTGTTCGTCGTCCACAGGCACCTCAGCATTTGGTCTTGGGTTGTCTTGCTGAACTATTCCGCCCGAAGTTAGAAAACAATCAATACATAAAAATAAAAATAATTAATCAAATGTTACCTCTGAATTGAAACCCCTATCTCTAAATGGTTATGGTTTTCTGTAGTTTAATACTGTTTGCTTGGACCAGCCGTGAAATTTTAAAACAAGGGGGGTCTATTAAAGGCAAATTGTCAATACAATTCTCACCTTACAAAAGCTTATAATAATAAATAATAATAATTTGGATTTATAGAGCGCTTAATAGCGGAGGATTCAAAGCTTTTATGGGTTTTCTTCTGGAATAATACATGAACTTTCATGGATATGTTTTGGATTAACCCAAATTAACATAACGTTTTGCACATTTGTATTGGATTTTGTGAATAGGAAACTCAACTGCAGACCATGGAAATTAAACTTTCATTTGTTCTTCAGAGAAAAATAATGGGGGAAGGGGAGGGGGTATTTATTAGAGGGGCAGCTACATGTATTACCAACAATACGGTATGGAGTGTTTTCTGTCAATAAATTCTAAATCTGAAAAGTTGCACATGTGATTGATAATTAATATATTAATTCACTCCGAGCTGTAAAAAATATCAGATCAAGGATATTTGTGCCAATTACATTGTGGCAAAAACTCATTTGCCAAATTACATTGTAAATGTAAATTTTTCATTTTATTACGTAAGAGATACTTCCAAATTTAAAGATCAAGATTGACTGAACTTGCATCTATCCAAACTACAGACTCGATCTTTATCATGATCTACATCTACATAAATACATCTAAGTATTTATGGGACTAACTTTTATTTATAATAGGCAAGCTATCCTACACACCATGTTGCTGTGGATGTAAATTTGTAAAAACAATTAATACAAAACAATATCTTACGTCTTTGTCTCCTTGTCTCTGCAGCTTTCCTTGCCCCAGCTTGCCGACGCCTCTTTATATGCTGCAGATGCTTTACATATATTTCCACTTCGCCAGTAGGTAGCAGTAGCCGTCTCCCGAGGTTCTCCATATCAGTGGGGGTGACTTCTCCATTTTGATCGTGAAAATCCTTGATTACTTTTGAGGGGGGAATGCAGATTTGGGTGGTGCCTCCATCAATCCAATGCTGGAGGCTTCTCTCGGGGTCCATGTAATGGCCTTGGCAACGGTTCCTTCCATTCTCAAGGCACTTTTCACATTCCAAACCCCAAGTATCATTGTCTGCCACAGGGAGAGGAATGTACCTGAGTGGGGGTCCATTTCGGTGCCACTGCATTAGCAGAGAAGCTGTACCATCCTGACAGACACTGTGGAGGCAATCTGGTTTGAAGCATGCTACCAAAGCAAAAACATACTGATCAGGGAGACCTTCTACCATGTGTCGGTTGCGAATTGACCATACCTGATTGAAGTAGCTGTGACGAGTGGGGTTGCTTTCCTTGAGCTCTGCCTTTGCTTTTTTCGTTCCCTTCAAAAAGGTGAGCAAATCGCCACGTCGCTCTTGGAAATTTGTGGCAATCTCGTCATTGCAGCCTTTAACCGCCTTTAGTGTGGTCCCCATGCATGGTGCATTTCCAATCCTGTCTATGTAGACATCACACGCTGCATCTAAATTTCTTTTTAGGATCTCTTCGTTGAGCCCATTGTCGTCGTCATTTAATCCGGTAAGTGTTGATGGAATGAATGCATTTGCATGTGCTTGCGCAATACATCCATTCATTAACTCTACCCTGTTGAGGTAGCTACCACCACTATGCCGGCTTGTTACTATGGTTAGCTGCTTTTTCTCCTTCATGTGCCGTTCAGTCCAGTTAAATTGTACCTCCAAATGTGATGGTCCTTCGTCACTGGCGCCATCAACACGGATGCATTCAATAGGCTGGTTTAAGTCAACTATCCCAGATGTGGTCAGCATTTGCATATCAGCAGCATGTTGGGCTGGATTCTTTTGATACAGAAAGTGGGGTTTTACTACTGCTATACAGGAAGGTAGTGTAGTTTCCGTTTCCATTATGAGGTAAGAAGAGGTCTGTATGATGCTGGGATAGTGGTTTACAAAATCAGTGCGCGTAGTTAATGTTGGACGTCCATCTAAAGACAAGTTCTTCCTTTGGTTGTGTGTAAAGGTGGTGTCCAGCCTAAACCCTGCTTGATCATCACGGTTGATGATGGACTTGTTCCTCCCATCGAAGAGTTGCAGGTTGTCAAGATTCCTGTAGAAAGCAGAACTCCAGTGTGCATCAGGATTATATTTCAAATTAAAACCCTTTCTCGCCCTCTTGCAGGTGACTCTTGCAACCCCCTGGTACCGCTTCGCTGACAATCTTCTACTGTTCTTGACAACACACAGTTGCACGATCGTTCCGTAAGAAATTTTGTCCCCGTATAGTTGCTGCAAATGATGTTGTATCTTCTTAAAGGTTACTTTTTGTCCCCTTTTAACATTACCATCGAACGTAGTGACCCCTGTTCGTCGCCATGCATCTGCCCCTAGTTGCTTGTCTGCCACATATCTTTCTATGTCTTTGCCAATATTTGGATGGCGCTTGACAATTGCTGCAACTCTTTTAGGAATCCTCTTCTTCAACAGGCAATGTCTGGTTTTCTCCTTTAAGAACGTCCTCTGTGCTTTCTTCTTTATGTAATCTCTCTTTTTTGTGATGAATTCTTTGCACCTATCATCTAAAGAAGAAGAACCTGATCGGTAAATCATTTGTTCCAAAGAGACAAGTTCATCATCATTGTCCGACTGGATTTCTAGCAGCTCTGGCTCAGAGCTATCAGAGTCGCTATCTGACTGCCACTCGACCTCATCTCCATTTTCTTCATTTTCTTCATTCAGGTCGTCATCTACCTCCTCTGCTTCCGCATCAATTATTCCATATGTTTTCAGCAATGCCTTGTCTTCACTGTCAGCAAAAGTCTGTATTGTCTCCATCAAAACAGTGACTTGCTCTAGTGTTCGTTTTATTAGAGCTTCTTTCTTGTGGAAGTCCTCGAAGCCAAAATCCTGTTTTGCTTTTTTAGCACTCTTCCCTGACGCTGCACATGCTGCATATTTGATTAAAGTGCAGTCTTTCTGAGTGGAAGCCAGTTGGCATATAGCCCTCAGAGACTCTTTTGTCATGCCCGTAGTATTCCCTTCCTGAGTTGGACCAAACTGCTGTAGGCCCTTCTGCAGCTGCATGTAATCAATTCCATCTTCTTTTGGCATGACATAGAGGCAGTCGATCATAATAATAACCAAGGGCATTCCCATTAGATGACGAACTGCTTTGTTCGACACATATTTGCATAGCGGAAAGAACATCTTGTAGACTTCGGACAGTTTCGTGATGCCTTTGTCCATGACAACTTTGGCGATACCTATAAGGCCATCACACTGGTTGCAATCAGCATGTGTTCGGCTACACAGTTCATGCTGCAAAGTGCAAGCTTCTGTTAGGGTGATACCCGTGATGGGAGATATATACAAGCCATTTTGGATGCAATATTTCTTGGGGTCTGATGTCCCTTGAATCTTTAATGTTCTAAATGTTTTGTAATTCCCTAATACACTTTCAGTTGCTATCGATGTGTTGGGATTTTCTAAAAATCCAGCCTCCCTTCTTCAGTGGATCGTTTGGTCATACGTAACAATGCGTCAATTTGAGGTTCGACTTCTGTTGAATCCTTCTCTTCAGAGCTGCTAAAAATGTGACCCGAGTCATCAATAGAGTCCTCGTCAGAGCTGCCAGAAATGCGATCCGAGTCGTCATTAGGGTCACCTTCTTCATCCTCAGGTGCTAATGATGTTGTTGTCACTGTGTGATAGATTGGGCTCAGTGACCCGACAGCAGCATTTTCTGTGAGAGGGCTTGATGGCTTGCTTGATGCAGCTATTGAAGTAGCGATATCCCGCAAGTTTCTCATCTTAAAACTCTTTTGTGACGGTGAACCAACTGGAGGCAAATCATCACTAGGGCTTTCCGGCTGCTCCAAATCTGAAGTGGTTGACTGTGTCGGTGGTGCTGATCTTGGTGCGCCTCGCTTTTTGCTTCCTATCTTCTCCCGCTGGTTTTTCCTTCTTGTTGATCTTTTCTCAGACATCTTGTCCTTCTTCGACAGCACACCAAGCTCAGTCTGTTTTACTCGTTTCTCCTGTCGGAGTTTTCCCAATCTCTCCGAGGCTTCTATTGCTCCTTGGTAATTTTTGCTTGTGGTATACTTCTCTCTCTGCGTCTCAACAAGCTTGTGTTGTAAATCCAGCTCGTTGATGTCCTCTCTGATCTGGTGCAGTTTTTCCTGCCTCATTTGTGAGGACAGACAGACACGTTTTTTTGCAGGTGTTTGTCCTTGGCCCATTGTTCTGGACCTCCCTTTTTTGTAATTGTAGCCCTCCACATCTAGTTTTTTTCGCGCCAGCTCCAGTAATATCATTTTATCTCCCAGAAGAGCAGGGTTTTCTTGTACGAGCTCATATGAGGCTTTATTAATTGCTGAATGGTACACTGCTAGTTTGTCACCTTCCTCTAGCTTGTATATTGTCGAAGCTTCTTTCAACGCCTTTAAATCCACACATATGCTTTCCTTTTGCCCTGATCCTGCGTCCATCTGTGGAAGGAAAGGTTTAAATGTCATCTCAATAATAATATACATTTCCAAGTGCTATAAATGGCCAGGGCTTCTAAATTTCATGAATGTTTAACAGGATTCTCAATAATTATCTGCCCTGGGGGTGAGTGAAATCTATGTGTACAGAATTAAACCAAGAATAACTTGATAAATTACACACACAGTGGAATTAACAGGGAGGACTTGTAATAGTGTCTGGGCTAGTGATGTAGTCATAGTATAATACAACAATAGAAGAAATACATATTCTTTCAAGACTACATCGATGGGAAAATGTGTTGCATCGAAACGAACCAAAAAAATATAAATATACCGAAATAAGGTACCTAATTAGCATATTTTGCAAGGAAACTACTTTCCCGTCTGTGGAAGGTATTATAGGCCGTCCCCCTCACCAAATGCCATGAGCATCGGCCTTACCAATCTCGAGAAAACGATTCGCATCCAAATCTTACACATGGACGGACAGAAGGACATGCACACACACTGCAAAAACATAATGCCTTTCACCACATGGTGAAGGCATCAAACTTGCACAAACTATCAGGATCATTCTATTTTTATGGGGATCGACAAGGTATGACATTGATAGTGAGCATATTCTATTTTCACATGCAATTACTATCATACTGTTAACTATTATATTAATTTATATGGTGGGCATATAGATATTAAAATGGGTAAGGATACAGCAATCGCAAGATTATAGAGATCAAATACTTACCATTAGTTCGGGTCCTAATTTGCCTGTTGTGGTCAGAGTGAGTTGTCTAGTTCGAACTTTAATAGCTGGGGCTTTGGCTGGTGCTTTGGCTGGTGCTATGATAGCTGGAGCTTTGGTTGGTACCATAGCAGGGGCTTTGGCTTTGGTTGGTTCTATGATATCACTGGCAAACTGGAACACAATTATCTCATTGCTTGGAAGCATGGAGAAAATTTCGTCCTCATCAATCTCCGTTCCGTCTTCCAGTTCAATATTCAGCAACTCATTTCGGCTCCTCTGCAGCTTTTGTAATCCTACAATGTTTAGTGCAAATATAAACATGTACAAATATTTAATGGTACGGTAATGTTCAAGTTAATCAAGGAAATGTTCATAATAAAGAGCAGTCACTTTATAGTTGTTTACTTTTTTTTAGCGTAATTAATAAATTGGTGATTGTCGAACATCGATTGATATTTATTGACGTCACTCTCTTTGTTTATAATTTATCTTATTTTTTCAAGGACAGATTGGACAGTTGTTCAACATAATTCTAAAATGGCAGCCGTTTTATTTTTTTCTCAATCCGGAAAACTATTTCTACATATTAGAAAAAGGGGTTGCTTGAAAGACACAGTGAACCATGAGGTTTTCGTCTACTCCAGAATTTGAGATTTCTTCAGAACTTGGCGCTCATTTCGAATTCCTACATATATGTTTTATTGAAAAATATTATATATGAGACAGCCACACCATGGGGAGAAACAGAAAATCACCCCGGTCTATACCATATCATGATGGAACTACAACTGCAACTACAACCTGCAATATATACGGTATAGAAATTCTTCGAACCTGTATTTTCTTAAAAGCTAGATTATGTAAGCGATGCCAACAAAACCAACCAGTTTAGGTTATAATTATTGAGCCATTGACAAGATCTCATCACTTTATTCTGCTACTTGGTTTCAATACAAAGTGTTTCAAACTCGTTCAATTACAAATCAGTTTAAAATCGAAATTAATATTGATATTATTGCTTACAAAATATAACTTTACTTCATCAAAATTTCTTTAAAAATATATCTTTTAATAATAAAATAAAATGGTGTGATTCTATCCAGGATTAAATATTAAACACAGACAGGCCACTCTGTAAGATCTACTTACTGTCTACCATAGAGCATATAACTAAAAAAACATGTATATGCTGTCTGTACTCAAATGCTGCATGTAACACATATAATGGCTTCTAAGAGTTGAGTTTTTGAGAACAGATTAAAGTGATACTTGAGTGTTGGTAGTTGATGATTTTTTTATACGCGAGTGTTTTGGTTGATTTTGAATCCATGTGAAAGTACATTTATTACAGCCTTTGAAATGAGACTGATTCCCTCCCAAGTGCTCGTATACTTCATTTATCATCATTTTTCATCGTCGTCTGGCTTGGCGGCGATCCACTCTGCAAATATTCAAGGGTTAACACTGTCCCATGTATGCATATCTGTGTGTGCACTCTGTCACACACAGTCCAAAGTCCAAAGTCGATCACGATTTTTGCATGAAATTCACTCTAAACTGATTAATTATGATTTGTTTTCACATCATTGAAGCATGACTAGTCGTTTATTATTTATTTTTATGATCAGATCCCAGTTTCAGTCACAAAAACGGACCTTTACCAGTACTCAAGTATCACTTTAATATTTTTATGTAGAACGCCCTCATTGTGATCGAAGGGCGCCCTCATTCCGACACATACAACCATATTTTCCGCCTAAATTCTGCACTATTCAAAGAGAAAACCATTATTTTTATTGTAGGAAATGATCATCTTTTTAGTAAAAATAAGTTTGTATTCATAATTATTATGTTTATACTTTATAACTGACAATTCATGCTCCAGAAGACCAGAATAATGTATATGTCTACGACTACGGTATAATTTTCATTTCGATGACTTCGCCGACTTCAGTGAAACCTCTCCAAGCTGCCGCCAAGAGTCCAAGACGCTTCTAATTTTTTAATGTAATTTTATATTTTGGATTATCATGTAGATCTAGAAGTTAATATTTCATTTCATTGTAATTTTCAAAATATGAAATCAGGAAAACCACATGCAATAATTTGTGGGGATATTAAAAGGGACAATTTTCTGGTGTACGAAAGACAAAGAGCCACAGGCACCGGCATTGTCCCCAACAAAATCGACCACGACCATGACCACGACTTCGAGTGGGAATAAAAAAATAATTGTGAATGATCTGAGACTGAGTAGTCTGCAGATAGAAAAATATTTATCAGTAATCACACTCCCAGTCAATTATTTGTTGTTTTTTTGCTAGTGCTATATGGGGAAGTTTAACACTGAGAAAAGCACAAAATGATAACAATAAATTTTTGCGTAAAACTTACAGCTCAACGCTCAACGGGAATCCCCGACATCGAGCGCCTGGCCGGTCGGCCTGGCGCGATACTGCATAGCGCTCTGGCGGCCTAGCTAGCTGTACAATAATCTCCCGAAAATATCGTATTATTCGAACAATTTTATTTCTGTGTCCGTGTATGATTGGTGTTGACGTTCAGTATCAATGTAGTAATCATCAGTTACCAAAAAAATCTCGATAAATGCCGATTCTAGGTTGATGAATGACTCCTCGTCCCTCATTCTTGGTTCCGAGAACTTCCAAAGTTTAATAGCTCAAAATGACTGTACCGGTATAAAATCATGTACTGAAAATACCGCATGACAATAGCGACCACTGTGACACATGCGAGTAGCGCATCGCACGTAGCGCACACGTTTAATACTTTATACACGTGCTCATCACTCATACACACACGTATAGATACAACCACTCGGCCACTTCCGGGCCGATTCACGTAATTCAAAAAACAGATAAAAACAAAACCAAAAAAGGGTCAAAAGAATCAATCATTGTGATTGGACAAAAAATATATAGACTTTATCTTTTGCATCATCCATTGCCATACTTCTAGACCAATCACAGTTGAGCTTACAGCTCATGACGTGACTCAGCACGAAGGAGCGCTCGTGTCAAGAGTGAGGCCTGGGCCGATAATCGGCCCAAACGTTTTGGTGGCGGCCGTGACACTGGTAGGGTTTTTAAAAATGATGAATTTCTATCAAAAATCCAACGAATTCTACAGATTTGTATAGAGCACGTACCTTTTTCAATCAGCTCTCCCATTGAAGATGCTGCTACCATCTTCTTTGTTCCGGCATTGTCTCCATCCCAAACTTTGTAAAGTTTTATAGGGGATGCCATACCAGAATCCAGATCGATTGTGATCTTCAACACAGACAAAGCTGGAAAATAGAACAAAATAAAATGTGATGAGGGTATGAGCAGTGTTCGAAATAAGGGAAAAAACTGGTTGTCCGCCGGACAACCTAGCAGGAAATTTTCTGAGTAGTGATGAAATTAAAATATTTTCAAGTTCAAAAACAGCTAGGCCCTAGCCTAGACTAGGCCTAGGGCTAGGCCTTTTAAAGTTTTAGGCCTATTGAAAAAAAAAAACGGAATCAACTGCAAAATACGTCACATACAAACAATAGTCTATCTTCAGTTCATTGCCAAGCCAACACTGGACTGAAAAATTCAGAAGATTGTTTTAAAACTATTAAAAGCTTTTTTCTATTCTTGTACTACTGTCACGATCGACGATACACTGCAATGCATCATTGTCATCATCATTGTCACGACACACGACACACACGTATCGTGTTGCATGCATGACATTCGAACATTTTTCTACATTCAAATCAAGATCATTCATGGAATACAACAGGTCGAGCTTTTACTTGTTATTAAATTCCCTCTTTTAATACAAAACATAGATTAGATGCATTTCGAGAACAAACATACCAAGAAAGTGCGTAAATCCTGCCTGATTTTCTCCGAGTTTTCGAGAAGGCTGCGATCTCAGGATGTACTTCTTGTCGGCCAGCGAAAGTGTACCACAATTTCCAGCACGGCACATGCACAGTACACAGTATAGTAGCGCGCGAGTCCGGTGGCGCAGATGAGTAAAACCAAAGACGCTTTAAATAAAGACGGGAAACAGTACGCTTTGTATACAAAATGAATGAACAGCGCGCGGACATCATGACGAAGTAGACGCACTTGATACGCCGTCACCTGAGTTGGATGAAGATTTCAATGATGCGTTTGCAAGCAAGAATGTGTTTGCATGTGTGTATTTATACGGTGGGGCCAGCGAAATTTAGCGCGGGGCTGGCCTGACCTGACCTGATTTTGTCCACGCGCGTTGTGGCAATGGGGTACGCGCTGTTGTTTGTGCATACGTGCATAATACATGTATTGACAGCGCGTAATTTACTGTCTATTTCTAGGCCAGGGGCGCAATAATGGTGTTGCCTATTTTTCCGTACATATGAACAATCTTTATTCTTTTAAAACCTCATTCTCAAAATTAGTACCTTTAATTTTAAAAAAGCTATGAGTATAATTTTAAAATATTTTTAATCTAATAAAAACACCATCCTATAGTGTTTAATGATGTACCCAGGTGTACTAAGTTGGGGTCTTAGCTCATAGTTCATTCTTCGTGACTCAAAATGGTGTTCAGCGCGTACTAGGCTCTTTCCAGTCTTATTTTAACTGTCTTTGGTAAAACACGTTCCAGGGCCGGGGCGCGTCTTTTTTGAAAGGTTTTGAAAGTTTGTTGGGGGGGGGGCTGACCACACTTGAATTGTTATGTATTTTATTATTTCTTTGTTTCATGGATATGAAAAAGAAAACTCTTACCTTTATTTTGATGTACTTTGAAGCCATGTAGACACATGAAAACTTCGGGAAAATACGAAAGAACGAGATCGTTCAACCCGGAAGTGTTCGCCGCAGGTGAGTGCTCCGTACGCAAAAGTCACATCACAACTCAAAAAACACGCACACAAAACACACATTTTTCTTCGTTAAATTCACTTTATTTAATCAAACCAATTTTAATATCATCATTCAAATAATGTTAGTCTACGGAAAAATCATGAAAAGATAAATTCTAAATGAATATTTTTGAGATATTAGTACAAAAACAAGATCGAAATTTGCGTGTTGTCGGAATAGCAAGCCCTAAAATCGAGGTCCGTTTGGCAATGCGGCCGGCAATGCGTTTAGCAATCCCCGGCCTACTTGCCCCGGCCCGTTTCCAGTGTATGAAAGGCCACGGCAAGTCACGGCCATCTCTTTAGCTAAACCCGGCCAAATCCCGGCCCAACTCCCGGCCACAAAATCCCGGCTTTTTGGCATGCGTGAACTCCCTCAACAAGTCCCGGCATACGCCCGGTACACCCGGGCGAAAAAATAGATCAACTCCCCGGCCACAAGGCAGCAAAGTCCCGGCCATCCCCGGGTACCCAGGGGCCGGGGTTTCAATTGACAAGTGCATAACTGACGAAGCATCTATCAAATGTTTTTACGTATACTCTTTGATATTATGTCTTTAATTTAAATTTGGATAACAT
>JAODUM010088872.1:0-13624 GCA_025399915.1 Enypniastes eximia
TATTCTAATATTTAGATTTGATTTCATATTTCTTTATTTGTGAACCTTCTTGGCACTATATGACTCTGACTGTCGATGTGCCGTTAAGTCTTGAACAAACAAACAAGTAGAACTTCTTCGATTACAAATATCTCTCCTGCCTTTTATAACAAAGCTAAGGCAGAAAAAATCATCTTAACTTTACCTCTAATAACTCTGAATCAGTTGCTCTCCATGATTCTAAACCTTCTTCTCATGGACCTGACAACATTCATTTTTCTTTCTTAAAAATTTTCCCTACTAGCTCCTTAAATACTCTGCAAAATATTTATAATCATATTTGGCAAACAAATATCTTCCCGGCTGCTTGGCGGGAGGCTATTGTTATTCCTATCCCAAAACCAAATAAGGATAAAACAAATCCTCTAAATTATCGTCCTATTGCCCTCACTTCTTGTCTTTGTAAAGTCATGGAGCGCATGGTCAATAATAGCTTAACTTGGTTCCTTGAAATGGTTTCCGACATCATCAAAGCTGTATGGATCATGTTGTTAAACTTGAAACTTGTATTCATGATGCTTTCTTAAATAAACAACATACCATTGCTATTGTTTTTGACCTTGAGAAAGCTTTTGATACTACTTGGAGATATGGTATTCTTAGGGACTTTTATACTTCTGGTCTTCATGGTAATCTTCCTACTTTCATAAAAAAATTCTTCATTATTCAAAGTTCATGTTGGCGACATTCTCTCTGAACTTGAATAGTTTCCCTTGGCCACAAGTCTCACAGTCCCCAGAAAGCATGCAATCATCACTTGTCACACACTACAAACTTAATAAACTGAGAGGTATCTTTTGGAAAGCCAACATCTGCATCTTTACATGTTTCCAGCAAGAAGGCCATGTTTTCATGAATGATGCACAAGCAAACATTGTGAGGCGTGTTTGACATTGTAAGCACATGCTGTAGGAATAAAGATGCAAATTTGGATTTGCCAATTTTCTTATTGGGGTACCAGTACTCATTTATGAAAAAATTATGTATTTCAGACACTGTCATGTACAGATGTCTTTTCTGCACATGTTTTTTTCCACCTTTCCCATCCCTAACTACAACAAAATCTTTTATTACTGGTGCCTGTCTGCTGATGTCATCTATGCAGTATAAATCCTTCACTAGCTTTTCTTGAGCAGGGTTTGGTGACTGCTTGTCCTTGGATACAGGGCTTTGAAATCCATGTTGGGGGCTAGGCTTTTAATGACTGTCATCAACTTCCTTGGCTAGGTAGATCATGCCTTGCCTTACCAAATGATTGTCTACTCTTGAATGCTGGGGAATGCACCCTCAAGTTAATGGTTCTCAATATAGCTTCAGCTTGCCCTTGTCGTTTCCTCTGGCGATCGACACTCTGTCGAAGCTTGGCATTTTCCTATCTGTTCTGGACTTCCTTTGTACTTAACTGTTCTTTGGACCTTGCACCTCGTTTGCGTTCTCTATCTTTATTTTTTACTCGTGTTATTCAGCACTTTCTTTCAGATTGGCTCTGAATTTGTGTAGAGATGTTGTTTTCACCATATTTGCAATTTGATTCCAGCACAATTTTGTATTAGGCTGGGCTATCACTCTAATTACTTGATAATACACACCAATACATCTGCAACAATATATGTGACATCCACAACAGCAAATGTCACGTCCGCAATGGCTGTTAATACAAAATGAAATAAGTTACTGGTAACATCTAACTTACTTTGCATTCACAGTTTCAGGCAAATAAACAGTTAGTACATGTTGCACAAAAAACTTTTCACACTTTTTTGTTGTGGACGTGACATGAAAAAAACATGACTGAATGATCTTACCCAGAAATGTTCAATACAATGAGTGTCTTACTTATTGTTGCAATTTGATTCTAGCACATTTTTTATTAGGCTTGGCTATCACTCACTTGGATTCAAATTCTAATTACTTGATAATACACACCAATACGTCTGCAGCAATGTATGTCACGTCCGCAACAGCAAATGTCACATCTGCGACGGCTGTATTACTTGATAATACACACCAATGCACATACGGTATAAATTTGTCTGAAATTGACTGCACTCTGTCCTTCATAATCAAATGTTAACTTTAAAGGTTAAAATGGTAAAATCTTGATTCAAAATTTTTAAAATATGCAAGTATGGACTTCATTCTTCCAATTGATATATGATTTTGAGTCATAATGTGAATTTTAATTTTTGACCCTCTGGGTTGACATTTTTGTGGAATTGCCATTAACATAAATAAATTTTTAATAATAATAAGCTTTCATGCTATATTTTAGCAATGTGTTCATTATTTAGTTATATACGGTTATGACTTCCCAATCCAATTGACTACATTTGTCCATTTTACTTTAAAAAATAGCAGTTCAGCTGCATAGTCCACCTAAACATATGTGCGTTATGATAGGCCTAACGTTAGGCCAGCCTAGCCGCACTCATGTTAGGTTTCATTACTAGCCTAGGCCTATTCTGTACTAGTTTATGGAGTAACGTACGTAGGGCTTTATAACCGTCGAACTATAACACAATTCTTGTACACGTAATTGTTTGATGGTATTTACACATGACGAATTTTCCTCCCTATTAGAAATGCCACGGCTTTCCCTTACATTTATTTTGAAACAAGGGAAAATAAATCAGCTAACCCGCCTCCGATTTCTGGGCTTTGCAAGCTAGTTAACCTTCACTTGTCAACAATTGTAGCTTAAATTGCCAGAGGCTATGAATATGATACTATCAGGAATGCAGTTGTCAGGTCTGGCTAGCAAGTTGAAGGTTAAAATGTGAAATTGTAGATAAAGTTTATTTATTATCACTGGTCAACTTAATTGCCTGTCCTACTCAGGAAACAGGTCTATGTGGTTTTACTTTGACAAGTGAATTGTTCCCTTGAGATGTTTCTGTTGGACGCATTTTCTATAGGGGAGAAAATCCGTAATGTTATTGGGCTAAGGTGCCTAGGGCCTAAGTGAACTGAGGCAGAACATAGCCTACTTTATTTTGTTTTCATATCAATAGGGCCTATATTACTTTCAAAACTATTGTCAGGCTATATTACTAGGCCTATATCAACATGGCCAGACGTGGTAAAGCCATCAATACTACTTCAAATTTAGATGATGATTTCGACAGTGAAGCAAGAATACCTTCAATGTCAGATATTGCTACACCTACCCGAATGTCCTCAAATTTTAAAATTGAATTGCCTCCTTATTTTATGGGGACCTGCAATGAAAATTTTATGCAGTGGTGTCGCAGATTGGAAGTGGCTATTAAGTCATGTCCTGATGATGGTAGAGTTGATATGTCAAGACTATTGCCATCTCGACTTGGGGGAGCTGCTTTTAGTTTTTGGGATAGCTTACCTTTAAATGTTAAAGAGAATTATAATTTGACCAAAGACAGAATGAATTCTGTATTTGGCCAGCGTCAATATTTGGCTACTTTTAAGTCATTTATTAATGCTCGTCCCAGATATCCAGGTGAAGCTCTGGAAGTATATGTAGCTGAGCTTACCCGATTAGTTTCAGAAGCATTTTCTGATTATGATGATAGTGCAAAGAATGGGGAAATTTTTAGAAGATTTTTGGCAGGATTAGAATTAGGACTTGTGCAAAAATGTCACGAGCATGGCGCACAGAATTTATCAGATGCTTTACGCATCGCGATGCAAGTAGAACGTGCTCAAGAAGCAAGTCATATGTATGCTACTAATAATATTACTAGGCCTACACCCGAATTCTTTATGCCTTCGTCCTATGGGTATTCTGCTAGCCATAATATTTCTCCATCTCTCAATGCTCAACATACCTCACCAATGTATCCTATGGTATCTTCAATTACTTCTAATAAAGATAATGATAGCCATTTACATAAAATTTCTGATAATTTAGATCAGTTGTCAGAGCAGGTTGCTGCTCTTGGTTTTGAATTAAGACAGTCAAATAAGAGTGGGTTTAAATCTCAGAATACTGGAGATAATAGGAGTGGGTTTAGATCTCAGAATACTGGAGATAATAATTTGCATGATGATTTGTTATTCCAAAACGCAGATTCGGATGATAAATACAGACGTTTCAGTAGACGTCAATCCCCATCTGGTGATAGATTCAGTTATTCAAACAATAATTCTGGATCTAATCGCTACTTTGATTCACGGAGATCCCCAAGTCGTTATTCTAGCACACGTTCTGCTAGATATGATGCCCATAATTTACAGGATAGATCCCCAGGTCGTCAGTCTAGCCCAAATTTTGCTAGATATGATGAGACTTCTGATCATGGTTACAGACCACGAGGAAGATCTCCGAGACGTCATTTTAGTCCTGGACCGTCTAGATATAACCGTTCTAGTCCGAGTCCTTCTCGTTATCCAAATAATACCCGATGGAGATCACCTAGTCCATCACCGCATAGAGGTAATAATGCTCGTCAGCAAGTTGATTTGAATCAACCATATTCTCCAAAAAGAGTCTCATTTGCAGACTCTAAACAGTCCAGTTGTAATTTAAACCAGCAGTAGCTGATAATGAGGGTCAATTGTCAGCTTTGAAAACCCACTCTGTTATTTCAGAAGCTAAGGCTCAAGATTGTGACACAATTAAAGGTTTAGAGGTTAATGTTTGTAGTATATTACCTTATGTGGTTATTCCAATTAATGGAGTAAGTGTTCAGGCATTAGTGGACACTGGTGCTGCAGTTTCGGTGATTAATAATGATTTTTATAAAGGTCATCCGAACTTTAAGGACTTACCTATTTGCTCAGTATCTTTGCCATTATATGATGCTGCAGGTCATGTTATTCCCGTGTTAGGATCTATTCCAGTTACACTGACTACATGTGAAAGTGTTCGTAATTTTAATTTACATATTGTGGAAGGTATTAGTCAGAAAGTGATTTTAGGATTTGATTTCATGGAAACTTTTGATGTTAATATTAATGTTAAGAAAAAGTGTCTTCAATTTCCAGATAGTGCGGAAATAATTTTCTTCAAAAATAATCCAAAGGGGCATATCCCAAGTGTTAGTAGAGCAATCGTTCATGAAACTAGGGATGTTCCTCCCAATTCTGAGCTGAATATTTTAATTAAGGTAGATACCAATCTTAATGAATCAGTTCCTAATAATACAAGTGTAGTTTTTGAACCCTTTGACATTAAAGACAAGTTTGGTATAGTGGCTGCTAGAACTGTGACTACTGTGACCAATGGTATGGCACCCATACTTCTTATGAATATGACTGATGTTGCTTGGAAATTACATCCAGGTATGGCATTAGGTCAATGTCATAGCTTAACAGGGGACAAGGATGAGCTTTATTCATTAGTAAATGAAGAAGTTCAGGATGTTTCATTAACCTTGGATGATTCGAGTAATGACATTTTAGAAATCGATTTATCTCATACTGCTTTAACACCTGATCAATTGCAACAAGCCAAAGATTTGCTTGTGGAATTTTCAGATGTATTCAGTTCTGATGCAACTGATTTTGGCAAGACTGATGTGGTCACTCATGCTATTCAAACTGGTGAAGCTGTGCCTATAAAGCAAAGAGCTTATAGGTCTACTCCTAAAATGCGGGAGGAAATTCAAAAACAATGTGATGCACTTCTGGATGGTGGTTTAATTGAGGAGAGTTATAGCCCTTGGGCTTCTCCTATTGTTATGATTAAGAAGAAAGATGGTACCTTTCGATTTTGTGTAGATTATCGTAAGCTTAATGGTGTTACGATAAGAGATTCGCATCCCTTGCCTAGAATTGATGATACTATTGATTCTTTGTCTGGTAATATATTCTTTAGTACTATGGATTTAGCTAGTGGGTTTTGGCAAGTGGAGATGGATGAGAAAGATAAGGAGAAAACGGCTTTTACTACTGGTGATAGTCTTTTCCAATTCAAGGTTATGCCTATGGGTTTGACTAATGCACCCTCAACTTTCCAGAGACTAATGGAAGTTGTGTTACATGGGTTACATTGGTAAAAAGTATTGGTGTATATTGATGATGTTATAGTCTTTGGTAAGAATTTTCAAGACAAGCTTGAGGGAGGGAGGTGTTTAATCGATTAAGGAGGGCAAACTTGAAGTTGAAATCCAGTAAATGTCATTTCTTCCAAAGAGAGGTTACTTTCTTGGGACATGTTGTTTCTAAAGATGGTATTAAACCAGATCAGAAGAATATTGATAAGATTGTGAATTGGCCTACACCTAAGACTCCTAAAGAAGTTAGATCATTCTTGGGATTAAGTTCATATTATCGTAGGTTTGTTAAAGGATTTGCAAAGAAAGCTGCTCCTTTACATGATCTTACTAAGAAGAGTATTCCCTTTGTTTGGAATGAGAAAAGTGAGGAAGCATTTCAATATTTGAGAAATGTGTTAATTAATCCACCTGTGATGGCATTTCCCAACTTTAATGAGTCATTTATACTACATACTGATGCTTCCCAATTCGCTATTGGGGCTGTTCTTGCTCAAGTACATGATGGCAAGGAAAGAGTGATTGCTTATGCTAGTAGTACCTTGACAACTCCTCAAAGGATATGGTCTACCTTTGATCGTGAGCTTTGGGCTGTTGTGTGGGCAGTTCGTCATTTCAAACATTACTTATGTACCTCTCACTTTACTATTGTTACGGATCATAAACCGTTGAAGGGATTAAGGAAAATACCTGTTGAAAATGATGGCACTGGTCGTAGGGATAGATGGACTGTAGAGTTAGACCCCTTGGATTGGGAAATTATTCACAGAGAAGGCAAGAGGCATGGTAATGCTGATGCACTTTCACGTTTGCCTACAAATGATAATGATCAACATTCACCTGGTATTCAGTTAGATTCGTGTGAACCTGATATTCTGGTTCCTACAAAAAATGAGAGATTTATTCATTCCCTTCATACTGAAGAACCCTGTAAGAAAGACTCACCTGTCCTATCACCTATTTTGGACTCATCAAATTTGTCATCTAATCTGACTTCAGATTACAATAATCATAATCAAGAAAAACTTATGTCAGATGACATTCTTTTGGGATTCGATATTTGTCAGTATCAGAATAATGATCCAGTGATATCTTTAGTGATGGAATGGTGCAGAAATGGATATCGTCCATCTTTTCGTCACATAGACAAATATGGTACTCGTATACGCAGATTTTGGCGTGAGTTTCCATATTTGGTCATACATAATGGTGTATTATGTCGTGTTAATGGAGACATTATGCAAGTAGTTATACCTGACATGCTTGTATCTGAGGTGTTAAAACAACTTCATGGAAGTTCTATGTCTGGTCATTTCGGTACTGTTAAAACACGTTGCAGAGCAGAAAACAACTGCTTTTGGCCATGTATGATTAAGGATATTACATCCTACTGTAAGCAGTGTATTGCATGTGAAGCAAAAAGACAACCCAATCCTCCATTAAGAGCTCCATTACAATCAATGTTAGTACATAAACCATTTGAGAGAATTGCAGCTGACATTACAGAATTGCCATGTACTGCTAATGGGAATAGGTATGTGTTAGTGGTAACCGATTACTTTACCAGATATATTAGATTGTATGCATTACCACATCAAACAGCAGAAGCTGTTGCTCACTGTTTGTTTGATAACTATTTTTGTGAATATGGTATTCCTGATTCGTTTCATACTGATCAAGGCAGACAGTTTGAATCTCACTTGATAAAGATTTTATGTGAACTAATGGGTATCGAGAAAACTCGTACAACTCCTTATCACCCCCAATCTGATGGTTTGGTGGAACGATTTAATCGTACACTCAAAAGTGAATTAAGTAAGAGGTTGTTCACTGTCAATGGACAGTGGGATAAAATGTTAAATCATATTGCATTTTCTTATAATACTAGTGTTCATTCTAGTACTAGTTATACACCATTCTTTCTTGTTCATGGTAGAGAGGCTCGCATGCCTATTGATGTAATGCTTGGTACACACACAATTGATGCTAAGATAACTTCTTATGCTGAATATGTCAATGACATTACTAAGCGTTTGAAACAAGCCAGTCACATAGTGAGTCAGGAGTTAATTAAGTCACAGGAAAAACAAGCTGAATATGTGTGTTCTAAAAGCAGGTTTATTCCTTATTCAGTGGGTAATCTGGTATGGATGGATGATCCAGCTAAATCTAGGGATAAGTTGGCTGCTCATTGGAAAGGTCCTTACAAAATAACTCGGGTAATGAATAACGGTATTACTTACCAGTTGCAGGATCTTAGTCATCTTGATCGTCCAGCTAAAGTCATACATTATAACAGGTTGAAACCCTTTATTTCACCATACAATATGTCACATGAGAAAGTTGTACCAAGAAAAGAACTGATTCCTACAACTTTGCCCACAGTTCCAGTTAATTTGCCTAATTCATCTAATTTGTCTGACCAAATGTTGGATCCACAGTTAGATGTCAGAAGTAGAGGTGCTACTCTACCTCAACGTATACCATATATTCCTTTAGTTTCTCAGGTCTTAATGCCTGACAATGTTAAAGTTACTCGTTCTGGTCGAACTGTTAAGTTACCAGCGTACCTGAATGATTACGAAATATAATTTTCACATCTCATATCTGTTGTTTTGGAGAGGTAATATAGTTTGTGTTATTTAACTCCTGATCGTGGTGAAGATCACCCAGCTCTAGTTCTTTCACATGGATATGTTTTTATATAAAGCACACCGATGTCACTGGCTTAATTCGCTTGACATGTTATTTGATTTTTGATGAAGATAACATTACAGCTGCTATCACTCGTTCTTCATTGACTTTTACTGCCAGCACAGTTTCCGCCACCTAGCTATACAAATATTTTTTGAGGATTACTGGATATACAGTTTGGTGCCATAAGGGTAAATCATGTGACGGCCTGTCACATACAACGTCTGCATACAACGTTATTTGCTGCATACAAGCAAAAGATACGTGATTATACAAACCTTAATAATTGGTATATTCGTAATATTGTATATCATTGTCCAGCTTGTAAGGAGTGGAAGATACAAAACATTTTATTTGATGTTCCTAACTCTCCAACAGAACTTACCAATTGGCCTTTACGTAGTCATCAGCTTAATTCGAACATTAGGTCACCTCACAATAGGCTAGAATTAACTTAGGCTTGGCCTAGTCCCTACATCATCAGACCTGTAAACAACTGATGCCACTGGGAAGAGATGGTAGAGTGGAGATTCTGCCATTTGCAGAATAAGGCGTAGGCCTAGGCTACGTTTAGCCTAACTTTATAAGTATTTTATCTTTGTTTAATATTATCTTTATTATGTTTATTCATTGCTAACAAGTTACTAGGCTTAGGCTATGTTTTGATTTTGTATTTCTTTTCTAAAGTTAGGCCTAGACCCTACTTTTTATGTTACTGTTATAGTTTTTGAAGTGTTATTATTGTAGCTTAAGCCTCATGTTAACGGCAGTCTGCATCTAATTTAGCGTAATTTATTTCATTTCTTTTATTGACGGAGTCAATTTTTGTGTGACCTCACATTAATTTAACAGATAGCCTGGCTGTTGTTAAATTTTGTTTTGCTGTCTAGTGTATGCATAGCCTATGGTTGTATACATTGTTTGCTTCTATTATTATTGTGGTAAGGTGCCTAAGTGAACTGAGGCAGAACATACTTTATTTTCATATCAATATATTACTTCCAAAACTATCGCCAGGCTATATTATATCAACATGGCCAATAGGTGGTAAAGCCATCAATACTAGTTCAAATTTAGATTCTGCTAGATATGATGCCCACAATTTACAGGAAAGATCCCCAGGTCGTCAGTCTAGCCCAAATGTTGTTAGATATGATGAGACTTATGCCCATGGTTACATACCACGAGGAAGATATCCGAGACGTCATTTTAGTCCTGGACCGTCTAGATATAACCGTTCTAGTCCGAGTCCTTCTCGTTATTCAAATAATACCCGATGAAGATCACCTAGTCCATCGTCATATAGAGGGAATATTGCTCGTCAGCAAGTTGATTTGAATCAACCACATTTTCAAAAAAGAGTCTCATTTGCAGACTCTAAACAGTCCAGTTGTAATTTAAACCAGCAGTAGCTGGTAATGAGGGTCAATTGTCAGCTTTGAAAACCCACTCCTCTGTTATTTCAGAAGTTAAGGCTCAAGATTGTAACACGATTACAAGTTTAGAGGTTAATGTTTGTAGTATATTACTTTATGTGGTTATTCCAATTAATGCGGTAAGTGTTCAGGCATTGGTGGACACTGGTGCTGCCGTTTCGGTGATTAATAATGATTGTTATAAAGGTCATCCGAACTTTAAGGACTTACCTATTTGCTCAGTATCTTTGTCATTATATGATGCTGCAGGTCATGTTATTCCCGTGTTAGGATATATTCCAGTTACTCTGACTGCAGGTGAAAGTGTTTATAATTTTAATTTACATATTGTAGAAGGTATTAATCAGAAAGTGATTTTAGGATTTGATTTCATGGAAACTTTTGATGTTAATATTAAGAAAAAGTGTCTTCAATTTCCAGATAGTGCGGAAATAATTTTCTTCAAAAATAATCCAAATGGGCATATCCCAAGTGTTAGTAGAGCAATCGTTCATTAAACTAGGGATGTTCCTTCCAATTCTGAGCTGAATATCGTTGTTACGGATCATAAACCATTGAAGGGATTAAGGAAAATACCTGTTGAAAATGATGGCACTGGTCGTAGAGCCAGATGGACTGTATAGTTAGACCCCTTGGATTGGGAAATTATTCACAGAGAAGGCAAGAGTCATGGTAATGCTGATGCAATTTCACGTTTGCCAACAAATTATAATGATCAACATTCACCTAGTATTCAGTTAGATTCGTGTGAACCTGATATTCTGGTTCCTATAACAAATGAGAGATTTATTCATTCCCTTCATACTAAAGAACCATGTAAGAAAGACTCACCTGTCCTATCACCTATTTTGGACTTATCAAATTTGTCATATAATCTGACTTCAGATTACAATAATCATAATCAAGAAAAACTTATGTCGGATGACATTCTTCTGGGATTCGATATTTGTCGGTATCAGAATAATGAGCCAGTGATATCGTCAGTAATGGAATGGTGCAGAAATGGACATAGACAAATATGGTACTCGTATACGCAGATTTTGGCGTGAGTTTCCAAATCTGGTCATACACAATGGTGTATTATGTCGTGTTAATGGAGACATTATGCATGTAGTTATACCTGACATGCTTGTATCTGAGGTGCTAAAACAACTTCATGGAAGTTCTATGTCTGGTCATTTCGGTACTGTTAAAACACGTTGCAGAGCAGAAAACAATTGCTTTTGGCCATGTATGATTAAGGATATTACATCCTACTGTAAGCAGTGTATTGCATGTGAAGCAAAAAGACAACCCAATCCTCCATTAAGAGCTCCATTACAATCAATGTTAGTACATAAACCATTTGAGAGAATTGCAGCTGACATTACAGAATTGCCATGTACTGCTAATGGGAATAGGTATGTGTTAGTGGTAACCGATTACTTTACCAGATATATTAGATTGTATGCATTACCACATCAAACAGCAGAAGCTGTTGCTCACTGTTTGTTTGATAACTATTTTTGTGAATATGGTATTCCTGATTCGTTTCATACTGATCAAGGCAGACAGTTTGAATCTCACTTGATAAAGATTTTATGTGAACTAATGGGTATCGAGAAAACTCGTACAACTCCTTATCACCCCCAATCTGATGGTTTGGTGGAACGATTTAATCGTACACTCAAAAGTGAATTAAGTAAGAGGTTGTTCACTGTCAATGGACAGTGGGATAAAATGTTAAATCATATTGCATTTTCTTATAATACTAGTGTTCATTCTAGTACTAGTTATACACCATTCTTTCTTGTTCATGGTAGAGAGGCTCGCATGCCTATTGATGTAATGCTTGGTACACACACAATTGATGCTAAGATAACTTCTTATGCTGAATATGTCAATGACATTACTAAGCGTTTGAAACAAGCCAGTCACATAGTGAGTCAGGAGTTAATTAAGTCACAGGAAAAACAAGCTGAATATGTGTGTTCTAAAAGCAGGTTTATTCCTTATTCAGTGGGTAATCTGGTATGGATGGATGATCCAGCTAAATCTAGGGATAAGTTGGCTGCTCATTGGAAAGGTCCTTACAAAATAACTCGGGTAATGAATAACGGTATTACTTACCAGTTGCAGGATCTTAGTCATCTTGATCGTCCAGCTAAAGTCATACATTATAACAGGTTGAAACCCTTTATTTCACCATACAATATGTCACATGAGAAAGTTGTACCAAGAAAAGAACTGATTCCTACAACTTTGCCCACAGTTCCAGTTAATTTGCCTAATTCATCTAATTTGTCTGACCAAATGTTGGATCCACAGTTAGATGTCAGAAGTAGAGGTGTTACTCTACCTCAACGTATACCATCTATTCCTTTAGTTTCTCAGGGCTTAATGCCTGACAATGTTAAGGTTACTCGTTCTGGTCGAACTGTTAAGTTGCCAGCGTACCTGAATGATTACGAAATATAATATTTTTTTTCACATCTCATATCTGTTGTTTTGGAAGGGTAATATAGTTTGTGTTATTTAACTCCTGATCGTGGTGAAGATCACCCAACTCTAGTTCTATAACATGGATATTTTATCTTTTTGTAAACTGTCCAGATGTGTGGGATTTGTCAAAATTATTACTTATAATTTCATGATATGTAAATCGTACTTGAACCTGTGATTACCATTATGGTATCGGGTTCCAATCAATGTAATTGTTATTGCTTTTCTAAACATTGCAAAATATGTACAATTTTTAATTGAATTGCATGGAAGTGAAGGGAATTTATGTAGTTTTACTGTGGAGGTTGAATATTGCTTATCATTGAGTTAGTTACTTTATCATTGTTAAGCATGATAATATTGCAATTACTTCTTTAGTTTTTCCATTAAAGGTCACTTCATATACATATATATGTTTACACTCTAAACTTGTAAGTTGAACTCGGTTGCGCATATTTAAAAAAAAATCATTCATTTGTTTATCTCTCTAGACAGTTTGTACTGCGATGCATACAGTACATTTATCGTGTGTATTCTTGTTGTAATTTAATTTATGTCGGGGATTGCCTGTCATTTACCGCTAACGTATCTCAAAACGAAGGTATCTTATTCTAGGCATTATAGTTCCTTAAATCAGTTGTCTGTCGAGTTGTGGAACTTTAGAGATTGGATTAAGTTCCAACGTGAGATGTTAGTATTGGCGACTGATCACCGCCTATATTTCATTCTCTCTCTAGCCATTTCTCAGTCCAGACTAGTTGTAAGTGCATATGACTGTACTAGTCTTGTCCTCTTATGGTAACTTGTTTACGTGTGGAATCTCAGTGTTTGGTCTGCTGACTTTGTGGGTTTAACACCCTCAGCGCAAATTGCTGATAATTTTCAGAGATATTTAGATCTCTGTGGTTACGTGATTTTATTTGTATGGAATCTCAGTGTTTGGTCTGCTGACTTTGTGGGTTTAACACCCTCAGCGCAAATTGCTGATAATTTTCAGAGATA
>JAODUM010094805.1:0-14211 GCA_025399915.1 Enypniastes eximia
AAGTCCCCTGGCTCTGTGGATAACTATTTACATGAGTGTGCACGTGCAGCAAACAACTGGCCTTTGTAGTCTCCTGATAGTCTTTCATACACTCTTAACATCAGGCGCGTAGCAAGGTCCAAAATATTGGGGCGGCGAAGTTTGGCGCGAAAGCAGAGATTATTTTGGTATACCATCTAAGCGGAGCGCCACCATCGGTTGGCGCGTAGCGTACAAGAAAATTTTGATAAAAAGGGCCTCCCAGATCGCCGGAAATGGCACTTAGAAGCGCCATCTTTGCATTTTTATTTAGTGAAATTTCCTCCTATTTCCCTAGACAATTTTCCTGAAGTGAAGAAATTTCACTTGATTTCTTTAATTTCACATTTCCTTCACTAGATCACTAGGCCTACTCCATTTCTATATTTGTGTTATTGACCATTGCATGTAAGTAATTATGATACATAAACACTGTGACATTCAGTGGCGGCGCCAGAGTTCGAAAAGTGGGGAACAAAAAGTGAAATCCCTAATGCAAGTAACTAAGGGCGCGCGAAGCGCGCGATTTTTTTAGGTATTGCCTAGCCATTTGGGGCGTACAACACATGGTTCAAACTGCTGGGCAGGGGAGGATCCAGGAATTTAAGCAGATGGGGTATGTTGTTGAAAAGGGAAATAGGCTAAATGTCCACTATCTAAGCGGAGCGCGACCATCGGTTCGCGCGGAGCGTAGAAATTTTGGCTAATAATGACTATAGATTGCAGGAAATGGGTCTTCCTAGGCCTTCCCAGGCTGTTGGGTGACCCTGACAGCTTTTCCTTTTTGCGAGTGGATTCGCCCCTGCTGGGCCTACATCAGCGAACAACAATGAAGCCATTGCTGTGCAAGAAGCAAGCGATTTTTTAGACATTCTCATTTCATCGGGGGGTCTATATTAGAACTGTATTCTAGCCTATTTTTACATAGGAGTGAAGTAAGTCTACACTCGGAAAATGAGTTTACACGGTGAATGGGCGCGGAGCACATCCGAATTAGGACAAACATTAGGGAGGTTCTGGAACTTGATGTAAACTTGTAAAGAGATAAAGGAATAGCAAAAGAGAATGAACCAATACGCGCGAAGCGCGCGAAAATTTTGACATTAAATTCATAGCTGCCACAGACTAGCGTATATTGACATATATAAGAGCAAGTGAAATCAACACTTGGTCAACAGAGGTCATAGTGAAAACCTTATAACCACTATAACTTGTCAAGGCAAACTCCGATTGAGCTCATACTTGGTACCGGTATATAATCTGTTCAGAATAAAAAGGGCACAAACCATGGATGAGCAAGGAATCGGTCCTGAGCGCGAAGCGCGCGAAAAATTTTGGGTTTTTGTGGAGGATATGATACAATTACGTGTTATAAAAACTATGAAATATCTGAAAAATACACCTCACCCCACCCCCTACGAAGAACTATAGCTTATCGCATTTTTTAGACGATTTTATTTTTTTGCGCGGGGATGAACAGGGGGGGGGGCATGGCCCCCTTGTGCCCCCCCTGGCTACGCCAGTGCCTCCATGTAAAAAACAAACCCTTCAAATTGCCAGTTGTCATACCCGGTTCCACCTGATCATCTTGCAACTAGGCCTATAATAGGTCTACAAATATTAGGCCTTATTTCACCACCTAAGCCTAAGAGACCATGATCATGATGCAATTAAAAGAACAACTTACGAGTTCCGAAACAATTCTTTTATTTTACACAGATGCTGAAGTGTTGTTTTACACCAAACACAGTGAAAATATATCGTAAAAGTTTAGATGTAGGCTTATAGGTTATACATTATATTATCGAGTTTCATAGATACCGGCTTCTGATATGAAGGTCGTGACAGACTGGATCGTGAGCCAAACCAAATCAGATACAACTCGTTGTTGAGTAAGGATATTAGGATTATTACTTCGGGTTGTGCGCATGAGCTCATCTGGCGGCCTCAACACAGAGTGCGTAATGCATACACTTCATCACAATGATTCAGGCGATTTTCAATGGAGTTTGTCAAAATTTATATTCGAACTATTCCAAATCATGAAAAAGTTGGCGCCAGTGGGGCTCGAACCACGGACCTAGGCTTAGGTCATCCACACTCAATGGCTAAAATCGAGAAGCCCTATTAAGTTCAAATTTAACCTCTGCGTAGCAGCGTGAATAGCCTAACACTTCCCTGGTTCGAGTGAGCCCTGTCGCATCGAATCTCCTAAAATGATTAAGTCCTATCTTCTCTTAATTTTGACTTTTGAGTACGTCCGAATGCTGAAATTTTCCAAAAATGCGCATACGATGTTCACTTTTGTCGGCCACGAAGTCATTTGCAGTGTCAATCAAGTCTATATTGTCCGTCCTTTGTTTGTGTGTATGGAGGGTCATTATGTAGTTTAGTCGGTCCTGACGCATCGTGCCTCTCAAATAAGTCTTCACTCGTCGAAGAGCACTGAAGCTTCGCTCACTGGTGGCGTTGGTGGCTGGCATTACAAGAAGTAATTTAACTAGTGTCACAGCGTCTGCCATCAAGGTCCGTTGTCCATGAGAGATGCTTTTAAGGTAGGTCAGGACGTCTTCAAAAGTAATGTCCCCTGCATCTTGAGGTCTGGATGCTCGCATCTGATCACGAAGGATCTCAAGGTGTAGGCCTAATGTATGGTGGGATGTGAAGTCACTTCCGTAGAAACTGCAAACTTCTGTCAATAACTCGTCATTGATTGTTCCATTTACCGCTACCAATAATAGTTCCTCAAGTCGCCGAAGTCGTTCATATCCGGGTTGTTGAAACCGATCACGTATGCAGCTTGTTATGTTGTCAAGAGCGTCGAAGTAGATTAATCGGTAGTACTGGCCTTCTGTCTCGGGTTGAAAGCCTGGCGTAGATGCATTACCCATCTCCAGTCGGCTTGGTATTCTTCTCGGTCTTGGGTTTCTTGGCTTGTCTAGTTGTAGTTTCTCGGCGTCTGTTGTAACACCATTCCAGAAAGTGTCGAAGCTATTGCGTATTGAAAGCAAACTTGTTGTGGTCATCGCGGCAACCTTCTGCCCCTCGGTCGCAGACATGTGCTGTGCCTGTAACGTGGCACTTAGATTATCAGTATGAGCAAGAATAAGCGCCCCCAAACGTACCCCATAGTAAAAATCAAATGTTTGCATATGTGAGTATATGCCCCTTATTCTAATTTTTAACCCAGAGTCAATATTCACATCATCGAGACATTTATCGAATGTGTTCTGAAGAGTCGTGTAATTTCCTATAATCCCCTTTAGTGCCTTCGCCTTTACCGTCCACCTCGTGGTACACATTTTTGATAAATTTGGCGCAAACGATTCATCTGTTCTTGGCTCACTGTCTTCGGCACCAGATTCATTTTCATATTCCTCATCCGACGGTCTAGAGGCCGCCGCCTTACCAAGCTCCTTCAGTTCTGTGAATAACGCGTTGCGTTTTGGGGAATCTTTGATTAGCTTTATGATTTCATTACTTGTATCTAATGAGTCTCGAACAACTTTAACATTTTTTATTGTGTCTGAACATGCCAAATTTAGCGAATGAGCATAGCAGTGCGTATATATTGCCCTTGGTTGTTCGTCTTGGATTTGTCTTGCGACTCCGCGATGGGCGCCTGACATCGACGCTGCGCCGTCATAGCACTGACCCCTTATTTTGTTCATGGACAAGTTCATTCTTAAGAGAACGTCTTTTATCACGGATACAAGGGTTTCTGCTGTTGTTGATGTTACGTGATATAGGCCGATGAAGTCCTCATGTATCTGGAAGTCTCCGTCGACCCATCTTATGCAGACAACTAGTTGCTCCTTCCCACTGACGTCTGGAGTTTCGTCTACCATTATCGAATAGAAGGCCGTATTCTGGATAGAGCTTGATATTTCACGAAGTATCTGTACATAGGAAATACAACATGACATACAATGGGACATGGGGTGTATTGTGGGACGTACAGTATACAGTATTGTGTGCGAGAGAGAATGTACACCAGGGAGCCTGGTTGGTCAATACAAAGTTTGTATTTTTCACCTGCATGTAAAATAGTAAGACGGTTTTGTAAACAAAATAATACCGGTATTAAATTACACATTTGACTGCATTAATTGATGATTGAACAATGTATTTTGTTTGAAAAATGTTTTCTGTTTCTTACCTTTAGAGCCATGACCTTAAGCATTTCATTTTGCATCTCCGCTGAGGTATATTTGTTGTTCTGTCTCTTTAGCCATGACATAACCCTCTCATCATCTTCACCACGAATCTTAAACAGCTGTATGAAATTAGAATTCTTCTCATCATGTCCTCTGATAGGCAATGCTTGTCTTGCAAAAAAGCGGAGGTTGGAGAGGATCTTGAGGAAACACTGCCTACTTTCCTTCTTCTCTTCGGAATGTTTACGTGAAAGAGTTTCTCCAATGTCCTTAGTTGTTCTTGGAAGTTCCACTATTTTCAGCAGTGCTTCCTTGTGGCATTCGCTGTTTTCATGCTTTCTAAACTTGCGGCCCGCATCTTTCCAGTTCGTGAATCCCTTGTCTATGAAGGTGCGTTCAGCCTTGGAGTTTGTCAGTTTGTTCTCCCGGGATGCCTTGGCACAGAAGAAACAAAATGCAAGGTCCCTGCCTTCGTCGTAGTGGAGCCACTTCCATTCTGTGAACCAGGATGCTTTAAATGTTCGGGCCTCTTCCTTCTTCTTCCCAAACAACCTGTCAGGAAATTTGAATGCTGACGACGGGTGATGTGGCGAATCTCCAAGACATAGCTTTTTGTTCTGCGTATTATCAACCGTATGACCACTGCAGGTGGGAGGAGAACTTTCTTCTACATCAGTCGTATCAACCTCATGTAATTCTGCAGGTTCGGGGGTGTCAGTTGTCGGAGGCAACGTCGGCGTTGTAGATCTAGGAACATCGGCAGATGGTATCGGTGAAGATGCAGGTGTCTCCGATTGAGCTGCAATATCCTCAGACGTTGATGTTACAGATATGGTGTCAGATGGCTCGTTGGGGAAAACAGGTCTCGATGCGTCAATAATACTAGTAGAAGCTGGCAAAGACTTCGGCTCTGTGAATGAAAGAAAAACTATTTTAAAGACCCAACTCCAAAAGCTGCCTTTTGGGCTACGATGGAAAACACCATACTTTTAGTCAGCCTTTAGTGCTTGGGTGCATCACCGTACAACTTATTTATACCACCACACAAAAACTATCTTTCTTATTTCATAACAATAAAAAAGATAACAGACTACCTGACTAAGTATCTTTACAATATTAAGTCCATGGTGTTTTTCATTAGGCTATAAGCCTATAACCCAACATGCAGTGGTTTTAAGTTGAATCTTTCTTCCATTCATCTACTTATTATTAATTTGCTTATTTTTGCGTCATGTGCCAAATCGTATACAAATTCAAAATGAAAGCCAAGCTGCAGGACTTATTGAGCAGGTCTTAATTACCTACCACAATTAGCTAGGTAGTGCTAGTAGAAACGACAGTGCGGTAGAACTGGTAAAAGTGTTAATGATTTTATTTAAACTAGGATGGATGATGTTATCACGCTTCCACTATCAAAGTGACACATGATCATTCCATTTATCAAACACTCTAATATTCATGATGCTAACCGACTTATTACCTGATTGACACTAACTGAGACCTGTTAGCTAATCAAGATAACAAAAAGACTCAACAAAATTTTTACCTAAACTCCAGTAATGAAGTTCTCCAAGATGACCCAAAAGCATAGGGTCCCCATCACATCCACTTGGCAGCTTTTCGATGAGATCTCCATTTTCTGTTCGGGACTTCATACTGGTGACTATCGATATGTCTCTTCGAAGCATTCTCGCCATAGCTTGGATGATGACATGATCCGCCCAAACACCATTTTGCTCCAACTGGGACAAAAGCTCTCTGTTAACATGTGGTTTAAGCGGGTCGTCTCCGTCCTGTTAGCAAGTTATAGTAAATCAAAATATTAACTTAGTCATGGTAATGATAGTTGAATAAAGAAAAACTGATACTACTACTTAAACTAGTCAGTCAGACAGATATCTAAGATAGTCTATGGAGATGAGACTCCATATACAGCAATGTATTACTAAAACATGGATTATCCACGTGAAGAAAGGTAAAGTTACTGTACATGGGGAAGCCAGCCGAAAAGTAAGTTGTATATAGTTCATCGAAATTGCTAGTAATTATGGATATCAGGATGTCAAAAATCGCTAATATGGATATCAGGATGTCGAGGAATACTTTTTCTTCGTTGGATACAAAAATGTGGCACATAATAGGACCTACATGTTTATCTGACTGTATATCATCAATTGTCATTAATTTAAAACAAACCATAATTATATTATGACGCAGCTTGTTATGTTGTCAACAGCGTCGAAGTAGATCAATCGGACCAGTAGGCCTATCCCACTAAACACGCACTGCGCTCTCTTACACGATGTAGATTTTATACTTATTTTATACAGTCTATAATAACACAGCAGTAGACATACTAACCAGATTTTCTAGGAAAGATACAACATTCGACCTCAAACTTGCAACAGTTCTTTGCATGGCCCCAGTGTCCATCTGTAGTCGCTCCATTTGGTCTAAGACACAGTAGTAAAAGCAGTTTCCATCAGGTGGGACATCCTGTCGGAGGACCATGTTGACGGCATCCATATTTTGCAGCAAACGTTCTTTGTAAGTTTGGTTTTCTGCATTTCTCTGGTTGGTCTCAACAGCAGACTCCCTCAGAGCATGTGTCAATGCTTCATCTGTAAAAGAGGAAGTATATTGAATTTATGTGCATAAAAGTATAATCATGCATTTATAGCATAATTTTGTTAACAACAGGTTTTCATAGCATGCTATGAAAACTTGGTAGGGCCTATGAAAATATCTTTCACGCAAGTCAATGTTTCATAAATTTTACGTTCTGATTTTCTCATCTGTGATTATACCACTGAATAATGACAGATTTTATGCTGTTTGATATCTAAAGAAACTAAAAACTCGATCTAAAATTTTAATTTTTCAAGCATAAAAAGCCTTACTAGTATTATCCTTAACATTGTAAGGAATTTTACTATATAGCTATAAATTATATAGTGAGTAGTGACGCTTTTCATGTACTTACCATATTAAAAAGGTAGGCCTATACTCAAGTTGCAAGTGTTCTAAAACTCATATTAACATTAAAAGTTACCTTCGTTTTGTGGATGCGCGTCTCTCGCTCGTTTACTGGCACTGCCGGGCACCACAAGTCCAAAGTTTAAGATGGTTTGAGTTAGTTTGGGTTTTTTTGGTCTTGGAGGCTGTTGGAAAAGAAATATATACATAAGTAAAATATTATATAAATGAAATGCAAGAATTCAACTATTTTATCTGAAAGATACCATATTATTTATATCTACATGGAGTACATGCTATGCGCACTCAAGCCAATTATTAACATATAATTTTTGAGAGACTGGATTTACACGTTTCAAAGATCATTATCATTGTTGTCAGTTTCTGGGACCATTTCATTTTATAAGTACGTCAATCATGCCAAATTTGAAGCCCATGGGCCCTTGCCTCGCTCAGTTACAGCTGTTACCAGTTTCGACCAATGAAAGGCCTCCTGTGGTTACCATAGCAACCATCTCGGAAAAATGAATACATGCCTTTGTGTGCTATATTGATGTGCACCATTATGCCAAATTTGAAGTTCATTGCCCTTGCCTCACTTAGTTACAGCTGTTACCAGTTTCAACCAATGAGAGGCTTCCTGTGGTTACCATAGCAACCATTTCGAAAAACTGAATGCATGTTTTTGTGTGCAATGTTGACATGGACCATCATGCCAAATTTCATGCTCATGGGCCCTTCCCTTGATTAGTTACAGTAGTTACCAGTTTTGACCAATGAGGGGTTTCCCGTGGTTACCATGGCAACAGCATCACAATTTTCCACCATTTCACTGAACTGTTGTGTTTTGTCTTATTCCACCTCTGTACAAAATTTGAGATGAATCGCACATACGGTTTACGAGTAATGTTCCAAAAACCTATAAAATCTGACACACAGACACAGACGCACACGCAGATGCACACGCACACACACACACACGCACACACACACACTAACACACACACTAACACACGAAAAGTGCTCACACACGGACAGACTTTTGGTCATATCATACCCCCTTTGTGGAACCTCCAGACCCTAAAGTCATTCCACCATGGGGTACCCCTGAGGTGTCGCTACTCACCCACCAGAGTCATCACCATGGCAACCGTTCCTATTATGATGAACTACTCTCATATATAGGTGTACTAGCAAAACGAGTACAATATCTCATCCGCCCCTCTGGGGCGATGAGATAATAAGGACGGTTTCCTACCTGTGCCATGTTGTAGGCAGACGCCAGACGGCAGATCTCTTTCCAGGTCGATAAGCTAACTTCAAGACTGTGACAATTTCCAGTGTAGGCCTATCTGAGAGAGTAAATTGAGAGATGTTTAATTTCATTGAATATTTCATATTATCACTTACTTAGCACTGTCAATTTCACAGATGAGTCCTTTTTAAATTTTGAAAAAATGTAAATTACCAGGTACTGTAAATTCACATGACACAGGCTACTGTAGCGACGAGTAATCGCGAAACTGATACATACACAGCCGTGGCTGGACGGAAAAACTAGTTCAGAGCAATTTTGTAACATTCGACTAAGTAAGAGCGTCAGCTATGTCTAAAGGCACACTACAGCGATCACTAATCTATGCAGTAAGAATTACCTTAGCCTCGAACAACGTAGGCTGTTTTGATGTACTACACCTACCAAGTATGATTTTTTTCTCCTCGAGACATAAATCGAACAAAACAATGCTTTTACCGTGTAGGTAGCACAGCGTTATTTAAAATTCCATAGGCACGCGGCCGGCGCAACCAGCTTGTCGCGGCGGCCGGCTGATTTTGAGCAGGGGTGGAGCGTAGAACTGCATGTCAAGCACCGCGGCATGATTTGAGATTTGCAGGAGGGGGCGCAGAAGTAAAGGCGGGGAGTTAGGAGACCGCCAAAAAATTAAGCAGAGGGGCCTGTTGTTCAAAAGGAGTATAAATGCCCACTATCTAAGCGGAGCGCGACCATCGGTTCGCGCGGAGCGTAGAAATTTTGGCTAAATATGACTCCTAGATTGCAGGAAATGGGTCTTCTTAGGCCTTCTTAGGCCTTTCCGCGCGATTTTTTTTGGCATAGCCTCGCTATTACCGGCGTAGGCTACACTACATACACCCAAACCGCGGGTGGACAGGGCATATTCAGGAATTTAAGCAGAGGGGTCTGCTGTTCAAAAGGAGAATAAATGTCCACCATGTAAGCGGAGGGCGACCATCGGTTCGCGCGGAGCGTAGAAAATTTTGGCTAAATATATGACCCCTAGATTGCAGGAAATGGGTCTTCCTAGGCCTTTCCAGGCTGTTGGGAGACTTCAACACACATCCCTTTCCTTTTTTGAGCGGACCCAGCTGGATTCACGTCTGCTGGCCTTACACTTGCGAACTACACTGAAGCCATTGCTGTGCCCGAAGCGAGCGATTTTGTTTAGGGATGGCCCGCTATTGGCGGCGTAGGCGACAACACATAGGAAGTAGCAGCAGTTAATGTTATTTATATTCAAACTGCTTGTCGGGGGATCCAGAACTTTAAGCAAGTGGGACTGTTGTTGTAAAGGATAGTCAATGTCCATTATCTAAGAGGAGCGCGACTATCGGTTCGCTCGGTGCGTAGAAATTTTGGCTAAAAGTGACTCCCAGATAGCAGGAAATTGGTCTTCCTAGACGTTCCCGGGCTGTTGGGTGACCGCGACACCCCCTTTCCTACTTACGGTCAACATAGTGAAAACCTAATAACCATACCTTGTCAAGACAAACTCCGATTGAGCTCATACTTGGTACCGGTGTATAATCTGTTCATCATTAAAAGGACACAAATAATGGATGAGGAAAGAACAGTACTGCGCGCGAAGCGCGCGAAAATTTTGGGTTTTTTGTGGAGGATATGATATAATTGTGTTATAAAAACTATGCAATATCTGAAAAATACACCTCACCCCACCCCCTACGAAAAACTATAGCTTAGCGCATTTTTTAGACGATTTTATTTTTTCGTCTCTGAAATTATTGGGGCGGCGGTCGCCGCCCCTGCCGCCCCGCTTGCGACGCCACTGTTATATATAATACACATATAATATGCTATTCATGTGTATATATTCCAATCCTTTTCACAAACATTTATTGCATTCCTGGCTTTCCACAGTTTCCAGCATATTCACTACATGCACTATTGCACATGTGCAGATAATTCTGATTGGTTTATCCACATCATAATTCTCTGTTTAAAGTGTCCTGAGACTTAGTTCAGGCTGGCAAAACCTTGGACTGGTAAGTGTATTTAAATGTTACAATATTATCTAGACATTGCAGAATTAATAATGATATTAAACTTTTGATATTTAGGTCTATGGTTCCTCCAAAATATGCTAGATATAGCCATGCTATCATCCATCATAAAATAGTAACTCAAAAAGTTGGCTTTGAAAAGGTATAGGCCTACTGAATATAGCCATATTTACTGTTAGTATATATAAGTTCTTATTGCAACTAGGCTCCACATACAATTACAAAGCTATGTGCATGATCCATTCATCAATGAACAGGATATAGTCATTCATCAGTGCACTGCAGCTGACAAAAGAAATGGTACACCATACAGTATTGAACAGTTAAGTGTATAGATCTCAAACTTGTTAGACATTCATTCATTCATGAATACAAACTAAATGTGTAAGGTTAGCTTTCATTACATTAGGCCAGTATGATGATAAAGGAATTTGTCTTATACCCCACTTGAGATAGGACCAAGTGAGGTGGATTTTTACGAGCCTCAGGCAATGAGCACCACATGTAGTCCTATATATAATTCTATGCTATTCAAACCACACGGTCATTAATCTGTCAATCAACTCAGCATGATACTGATATTATCAGCTTAACAGGCATACATAACAAACACACACATGTACAATATCAGTTCCTGTATGTAGTTTGTATGGTCATGCAGGCAGTGTTTATTTATATGTGTTTGTTTAATCAATGGATAACCCAGATTGACCAGGCAAATACTGCCACATTTTCAAAGGAGTTGTCTGCCTAATGTTGGATATTTCCCCGTGGAATTTCCTATAAAAAATCCCATGGGGAAATTTCCCTATAGGATATTGGCCCACGGGGAATTTACTTCCCATGGGAAAAATTTCCCATAAAAAAGTCATTCCCATGGGGTTACTTCCCATGGGAAAATCCCCATGGGAATGGCTTTTTATGGGAAATTTTCCCATGGGAAGTAAATTCTCTGTGGGCCAAATTCCTATTAGGAAATTTTCCCATGGGATTTTTATAGGGAATTCCATGAGTTTTTTGTAAGGGTGGGTGCGTTATATAAATGATGCAAATAGGCCTACGTACAGCACCCTAAGCTTAAGTTAAGCAATTACATGCACATTGAACTCTCTTTGATGAAATGCGTACCCAGTGCTGAGTGGAACACATATGCAGCATTTTCGTACCCCATGTTATAGGCCTAGGGGGCCTAGGCCTACTACGAATATTATATTTTCAACACTCACATAACACGATTATAATATCCAACTCATCTGTTGAGACTGGAATGTGTTGCGACTTTGACCGAGTAGGCCTAGGCCTACATACAATTTCTATACATTTGGTAAATTCTGATTTGGCATAATGTGGCATAATTTCAAGTCCGCATGTGGCATAATTTTGAATTTTATTGTGGCAACACTGCACTGATCCAGTGATCAACAAGTTGATTAAAGACACACAAATTACAATAGCCTAGCCTAGGCCTACTGCCGGTCTCACAGATCGAGTTGGATATTATGATCGTAAGACATGCTTTGGAATTATATGTGAGTGTTGAAGAATATAATATTCGTAGTGTGATATGGTGTACGAAAACATTGCATTTCATCAAAGAGAATTCGATGTGCATGTAATTTCTGAACTTAGGGTATTGTACGTAGCCTACCTACAGAAATGTATAGGCCTACTCAGTTGGAAAAAAGACACAGCTGCCGAAATCCTCCTCACTGCCAAAAACCTATTTGACACCGACATATCCGACTAGCCTACTGACTAGCCTAGGCCTATGCAGTAGGGCCTATAGGTAGGCATTGGCACATTTTTTTCAAAAAAAATATAACTTTTAGTTATGAGCTTTATCTTAATGAACATTTAAAACCATGCATTTTAAAGCATATTTCAGCTCCATACCCCCTTCATAGCCAAAGTTATAGCATTTTGAATGTCAGCCTGACTGGGTTTTTTGTCCTTCTAAGTTCTAGTCTGTAATTTGTAAATACTAATATTAATAATATTTGTGACCCACACAGTATTACATATCCCTAAAATATCACCCCAGCAAAATATTTCAACAGCCATAAATTATAGTTTAATAATTGAAATGAGTAGGGTAAATCAATTATATAGTATTTTTTATTCATTCAAACAAAAATAATTATATTCCGATCACAATCTGGCCTAATTTATGCAGTGGCTATACTCCCTATTCATTGAGTACATGTTGGCCTATTTAAACATTTCGCATAATTGATATGCCTATTTCTACACACTAATTTTCAATTGATTTTTGTGCATAAGATAACCAGTACTGCGCTGAGGAAATAAAAAAGAAAACGGTGTTATTCTTATTCAAATTTGTCCGTTCTTGCCGAAAATCACCTCTAAAGTTGTGACACCTAGTGATATATACTGATAATCAGTCACTGAAATTTTGAAATTCTCCTAAAATGTCGATATTTTCACGATTTTATCCCTAATATCATGTGAATATCTTCGCAAACTTGCCTTACATCGATTCCCACATGTTTCATTGTGCCGGTATACGGCGGAAACTGTTACCAATAGACTATATACACCAGCCGTTGTATTTGCAAAAAATCACAATAATGCACTGTATATTTGTATGAATTCTAAAATAGCGCCCTCTATTTTTATGCCTATGCCTACTATAGGCCTAGGCCTCGTCGTAACCTTATTTTCAGCCGAAATAATAGTCACAGAGCCGGCCTTGTACTACTACTATAGTACTAGCCTAGTGGAAAAACGAGATATTGCCACAACCGTAGGTCAGCCTCACGTAGGCCTATGTTACCGTTAGGCCTAGCCCTATGCCTGATTGACATTAACGTTAGCCCTAACGTTATTACCAAGTAGCCTAGCCTCCGGGCCTTGTGTGTAGCCTAGGGCCCCCTAGTTTATTTATTGCCATTGCTAAAAATGGGTGAAAATATAGGCCTATGCTGTTATATAATTTAAACTTCATGAACTTACCCAAGAACGTCTCAATTACAGTGTCATCTAACCCCCATTCACGTAGCCGCATTGATACGATTTCCATGGTTACGAAGAGGAAATTTGTCACATTTAATGTCGATTTTTTTAATAAACGAGCCGACAACTTGTGATGTATGCATATGATTCATATATCATTTCACACGTAGGCGCGGACAAGGAACATACGCAACGTACACACAATACATGCATTGCAGCGAACAGGATGTGCGCGCCGAACAAGAGGACAGGTTTCTGATAACAGCTTCTGATTGGCTGTTACTATATTTAGTGGGAAATCTCACACAACCAATGTGTAGCGTATTATATTGGCGGTATATTTGAAAATTATGTATCTTCCACAACCCATATCTTACACAACTTAATTTTCATGTACATTGTTGTGTGAAATGTCTCCACAACCTTGGCTACACAGCACTTTTTTACACAGCGCTCTAACAGTGTAGGAGGTCGTATAGGAACCCAACACAAACACGTCTTGTCTTGTTCACGTGAAACTCGTAAGTGCCCAGCTACCGGGATTTTTTAACACCTGAACACGCCAGATGTCAATGGCTGCCAGTTGCTTATTCTGTCAGCACCACGGAAGCCGCTATGCACTACGGAAGCCGTAACAGTTCAACCTGTACCAGCCAGAGGGCCCGTACCGACGGCGTGTTTCCAAAGGTGTGTGAAAAAATTGGACAGGTATACTGCCTCGGTACAACAAGGGTTAAGAAGATGATCTTAGTATTATAGAGTTAGGGTT
>JAODUM010095913.1:0-26361 GCA_025399915.1 Enypniastes eximia
CGTGTAGGTCTGCAAAATAGCACTTACAGGCGGAACAGCAGAACTAGCACCGAGTCCAAGTGATATAAAATAAATAAAGAACGTCTGCGATGAAGTACGGTTGTAGAATCAATAACTACGTAGTTAAACTGTGATCAAAACACGTAACGTCGGAAGATGCCTAGGGATCTAAGAGATCCTAGATGTTCACTACCTTCATTCATTCAAGTCTTTTTAGACCCGGGCCTGGTCTAAAAACGTTTGTAGCACAGTCAGAATTCAAATGCTTTAATACCACGAACATAATAGCAAGGAGAAATCTTGTATGAAACAAGACGTTCGCGTAATATGAATACAAGATGGTTGCTTCTCACAAGAATGTTGAAATTCCTTTGTGTCATATGTCACACTTTCGAAAATGCTCCCCACATGGGCATTAGAAATTAAATAGAAAGCTATCAAATATTTTACAATCTTGTATAATTCATTCATATATTATATTGTTCATGTGTGTGGCGTTTTCTTTTCTTCTATTTACTGCTTGATTAATTCTTATTCTTTTCTTTTTCATTGCTATAGATCTTTTGTTTGTTCCCTGCCGCCAGCATTATTATTCTTAAACAACAAAATTGCAATACAAGGACTTCGCTCATTCGAAAGTTACTTTACAAGGTCTCGTGTGTACAAGTTTTTATCTACGTAACAAATTTTTGAGGTGGAGAAATTTTTAATGCAATGGAAAAAAAATCAATAAAAGGAAACAAAGTTATGTTAGCAACATATTTAAAATGGGGTGTGAATAACGTATTTGGGAACAAAGAAAATATGGAAAATGCAATTACTTTTGTGAATTTTATCTGGTGCAAAGTATGCGCAAGAAATAAATCTTGTATCTTGCAGCATCCCACTGTAAAGGGTGCCTCCAGGGTAGCAGCAGAAAGATTCATAGATGGAACGTCCAACGTTACCAATGATGTTGTGAGTTTGTATTCAGTATCTTTAGTTTTCATGTAGTGTTTGATGAATACATACGAATATTTCTTTATACGTGTATGCTCAAAATAACTCTCGTTGTAATTCTCAACAATTTACAAAAGTAACTGTCAAGTATGTACTGAATTTTTATAATTTTTATATCTTAGGTTACTCGACATTTGAAAAGCAAAATCCATCAAATTGCTTTAGATTTGGAACGTTCAAAGCCCACTGAAGAACAAGATATCCAAATAACTTATTCTGGACCAGTTCAAGCATGAGTAGATGTTCTCACTGAAAATTCATCTAGAGCAGGTTACATGCGGCTTATGAACACTGCTTACAGTATGGCTATGAATCCAACAATGCCTCTTCGTCGTTTTGGAGTGCTTATTGATATCCAAAGAAAAAATGGTCTGAAGTTCATTAGTGGTAAGAACGACTGACAGTTTTTATCACAGCGACTTCCTTTCTTTTTATTTCTGTCAGTCGTCTTGAGAGTTCCAGACCTCTCATCTATCGCAATATTTCTAGTTCAAAATCTCTGTCGGTCGATATGATAGTTGTTTCTTTTCAAATCTGTGACTTAATGAAATTACTTTTTGGCATTGTTACGTATAGATGGGTGATATAACGAAACTTAAAGCTGCGTTTGTATGATCAATATATCGTATAAGATTTCCCATACAAATTTTTCATTTAATTGGAACATATAATTGCACCTTTTATAAATGCTTCCTTGGAGTAAGGCCTGTGTAGCATGATCATGGCTGTAGATATTAAAGTTCTTTTTTCCATAGGTAACCATGATGGACGAACAGCTAAAGCATTGATTGAATCAATTGATAAAGCAGTCACAGAAAAGTTGCGTAATATACTGAATGACTCCCCTTTCATGTCCATTTTGACTGATGGTTCTCAAGCCAGAAAAACGGGTGATGATAAAGAGATGGTGCTCACGCGATTAGAACGAAAAGGTATACAAAAGAACTGTGTACCTTAATTAGTTAAATATTCGTCAGCTAAATATTTTGTCACTTCTAACCTTCCGACGAATATTTAACTTATAACGTATTGGCAAATATTTTTACTTAATACAAAATGTGTAGTGAGAGAAAAGTTAAAAGTTCGTAATCAATGAATTCTATAAACAACTTGAGTGACGTCAATCATCTTGTTTTTATGCTATAAATGAACTTTTTATAAGATAGTTAAAAATAGAATTCTCATTATTGTATCACTTTCCAAGAACAAGGCTAAATTCCTAGAAGCTGCGTTTGAATAATTATAAGTTTATAATAACTAAGTATAGACAAGCAAAATTTCTGTTTACTCTACTTACCTTCTATAAGTTGTACCATTATGATAAACATTAATCTTTATTGTCATAGGTGAACCCGTCTATTTTATGGCATCGCTGTTGCAGATGTCACAGTTCGGTGGAACTACTGCACAAGCTACAAAAGATGCGATTGATTCGATCTTTGAAAAAGGTGGAGTACTCGAATCAAATGACTATAGACACAAACTAATATCAGTTACTGCAGACGGAGCTAGTGTTAACTTTGGGGCACGCGGAGGACTACTTCGGAAGCTTGAAGATGAAGGTCGTCCATGGTTGGTGAAAATACATTGCGTTAATCACTGCACCGAGCTTGCAGTTAAAGACGCATTTAATAATTCCGAGTTCATGGCAGTTGACAAGTTTTATATAGGCCTATGCAATTTGTTAAAGAACTCTGGTGCTATCAAGTCCGACATTAAAGCTGCTGCAGAATCCCTTGATATAAATTTTTACGTTTTACCGAAAATTACAGGCACTCGTTTTGTTTCTCATCGGAGAAAGGCTTTTACACACCTTCTTCATATTTGGCCAGCAATTATAACAGCTCTAGAAAACACACTTGCTGCCAGACAACATCAAAGTGAGACAAAGGCGAAAATCCAAGGGTTTTTAAAACAGCTTCGGTCATACACATTCCTTTGTCGCGTGTCTACTTATCTTGATATCTTGGATAAAATTACTCCCACGTCATTGACATTTGAAGGCAACGGGTTGCTTCCCTTTGAAGTGAAACCAACAATTGATATGACAATCTACGAACTAGAAGACCTTATTGAAAGCAGTGGAACTGAAGACGAGCTCCTCGATAGTCATCTGAGTCGCTTTCAGTTTGTAACTGAGAATGATGGTGAGAACTCTTTATCAGTGTCATTTGCTAAAAGTAACCATATGCTACGAGCTGTAGAAAACCGCGAATACAAAACAATCCAGTTTGAAAATTTTTCACAGGTCAACGCCAATTCAATGTTAAAGGCGTCAGAAATGAAAAAAGACGTGGCCGTTGAGTTAATTGATTTTTTGAAGGGAAGGTTTGCTAGCTTTAATGAACCCATATTTTGTAACATGGAATGGTTTGATCCGAAAAAGTGGACGGATGACTCCAACTATGGTAAAACACAGATTGAAATTTTCGCTGAACACTTCAAAGATGCACTTTCGAAAACCACATTTTCCTTGAATGCTGCATTGGCAGAGTGGAAGCACTTTAAGAATTTCATCAAAGCTAATTATAGCGATAAGCTTACAACAAACAAAATTGACGCTAATGGTATTTGGAAACAAATACTTTCATTCCGGAAAACACAGTTCTCGAACATGTGTTTATTAGCCCAACTTATTATGACGTTATCTGGCTCTAACTCAAGCGTTGAACGGTCTTTTAGCATTTTAACTGCAGTAATGACTGACAGGAGACTTAAGTTAAAACATAACACTATCGAAATGGTGTTACGCATTTATTGTAACGATAAGGCGTGGTCAGATAGAGAACGTGAGGCAATAATCGAAAGAGCTACGGAGATCCATCTCGAAAAACACAGGAAAAAGAAGATGGATGAAGATGAAAATCCCGCAAAAAGGCAACGAGTAATTGAAGTTTCTGAAAGTGAGGACAGTTGTTCCGAGGAGTCTGATGAAGAATTATAAAACTAATAGTTTTATTTGCCGTTTTATTTCATTGTGTACCCTATGTTTTATGAAAACATTAAAAATGTTTCTTATATTTACTTACCTCGCCCCTTCAAGTAATTTGTTTGTGTAAAGTTTTAGCAACAATTAACCGTAAGACATCATGCGCTTGATCGAATACTACACAGGGGGTTGTCACATACAAATGTTTAATAGCCCTTCCATTAAAATCACTTCCAGGAGGAGGATATATTAAATGTGTTCGTCTGACTGAAACTAGTGGTATTCTTACCGAACTTTTCATGACCAAGGAAAAAGGGGTAGGTCTGAAAGGAAAGTCAGTCAGATCCCCAGGATGACTTTTTCATTGAGTTTCAGAGTGGCTCCGCCCCGTTCCTACTGCAGGCTTAATTGTCCGGCGGCGATACGGAACATTAAGGGGTAGAGAAACATTCCGTTTCTAAGGGTGCTGTCTCTCAATGAAACAATCATCTACAGCTGGAAAAATTCCTAACGCAAGTTACATCGCTCCAAAACGACTTCGAACTGCAGTCTCAAAACATTTTAGAAACCCTGACTAGGCCGTCACTCCCACGTGATTTGAGATTTGAAAAAATGATGCAGCGTTACGGTCTCATTGCTGCAATTTTAATTTCTGAATGCTGTCTTACATATTACAGGTAGGAATAAGGACACAAAAACAACATAGTACAGAATATGTGTTACTTTGAAAAATAAGTGAAAATACAAAAAAATTTAGGTACGCGATCGCGTACCTGGAGAAGTTTACGTACGCGTTTTATCGCGTTAGCACTATTTTCTAAAATGAGAAGCCTGTATATGAGCATTTTGCACCCCCAGATTGTCTTAAAATAGATTTATTTTAACTCTATATATGATTCTTTTTTACAGAGTGTTTGGAATGAAAAATCCATGTAGAATGAACAACGAAGCTCTACAAACACAACGTACCGCGAAAACAAGTCGCGTTGCGCATATGTTTACCATTTTGATAAAAAAAACTTTACGAGACCGAGTATTTGCAACAAATAAAGAAGACTATTTCTCCACCGTAGAGATTATACGCGCTAGGGACGAGTTGGGAATATCGGACTTCTTTATGTGGATAAAAACACCATGTGTTTATGATCAAAGAAGTTTCATATGAGACGGCCTTTTTGTTAATTTCTAACGCTTTCGACCTGCTCAAAGTAATCAAAATAACTATTGAATTACGACTAAAGAAACGTTGTATTATCGTTGTTCTTATGCTTTGAACAGGTTCGTTATTATGGGCAATATCATGTCTTCATTTGTTCTATTTAAATTCGATAATTGAATTGTTTTAATTTCAATATAAGCAAAGTTGTCACCTGGCTTTTCAATTTCACACTCTTCTACTTTTTATAACCTCGTGGTAATCTTTATCTTTATAAAAGTGTTGGCCAATTTCACTTCGTAAATATATATCCAGTTCGTTATAAAAAGTTCTAAAGGTTGTAATCGTCTTTTTCCAGTAGATTTATTTTTTTGCTGATAATATTTTATATAGCTAAAGTTCGTTGTTTGTTGAAAGTTTATCAGTGCAGTTTATCAGGTACGACTTTTATTATTTCATTTTTGCTGAATTAACGTCAATCCTTGCGCTTCTTCTCTCTTCGACGAAAAAAATATCTCGATGAGAGAAAAAGTTCTGGGATCGAGGTTGTGCGAGTCACATTTCATTGAGTTTTAAGGAACGCGAGTGTTTTATAGGTTTATACAGAATTGTATTTATGGAATCTTTATTACAACCTTGTTCCCGTGGCCCCTCGTCTCTTTGAACATACCGAGGGAGCGAGCAAAATATTTCCGAAATTTTAAAGAAACAAGAGGCATGGGAATTAGGTTGGGTTTATTTGTTGTCGCTGCTACTTTTAGGGAATTTATTTGTAGTGTGACCAATTAACTAAACCTCCACAACAGCGCTTCTTTTCTCTTAAAATAGTTAGTTCAAGAAAGAAGAAGCGCTGTGCACGAAGATGTGGTTAACTAACTGTAATAGTTTATTAAAAAGGTAATTTGTGTGAATAAAATTCAAATTAGAATTATGTCTTGATTCAAGCTTTTTTTTCTTGGCTTGTCTTTAGAAATGAGTGGGCGCCGTGGTAGACCAAAGACGTCAGGAAATAGCCATAACAAAGCTTCTAAAACGTACACATCTTCTAGAGTAAATAGAGATCTACAAAGCCCCCCACCAAAAATTCAAGCAAAAAACACTTTAGAATCGTTTTTCCGACCATTAACTAAAAAAACTACAACATTACCAGAACCAGAAACACCCATCCAACCGTTCATTTCTCAGCTTGCTACTTCTCCGCTCGATCCTACAGAACCTTCAACATCTCAAGGAATCTCCGCTGAACAATTAGCCTCATCACCATCGCCACCCCAACCAATGTTTCCATTATCGTCACTTTCATCAGATGCAGAATTAAGCAGCAACGATGATCAAATCCCAAAACCAGATATCTCGAAGTTCGATGGGCGATCAAATAAATTACAATTCACAGTAAAATGGGAAAAGGCATACACGTGGGGTTATTATAGTGCATCTAAGGAAGGTTGGTTTTGCAAAACTTGTGAAGAATATTCAGATTTTGGTGATGGTGATTTACCACGATAACACGATGAGCATCCTGGGGTATTTTTCCAAGACCACGAAAAATCTACCAAACATTTGAAAAGTTTAAAAAGTAAAAAAGAGTTAAAAGCTATTCTTTCGAAAGGAAACGTAATTCGGCAGTTAGAACGTGGCATAGAAAATAAGACTGCTGCCGATAAAAAGAGAAATAGAAAATTAATTAAAAAACTAATAAAAACTGTTTACTTTATGGCAAAGAAAAAGTGGGCCGTTAAGCAAAATTTTGAAGACATCGTCAAATTCATGGCTTTCGAAATGGACGATGTGGAACTTTCTTTCCATCTTGAAAAAGCACCTAAAAATGCAAGCTACTGTACCGCTAATTCTGTTGAGCAGTTTTTTAGATGTTTAGGAGACTTTCTAAATGATGAAATTATTTGTGAATTAAAATCAACAGGAGATTTCACAATTCTTGCAGACGAAAGTACCGATGAAGGTGATCGAGCCCAACTTTCAATTTTTGTGCGTTTTCTCGATGTCAATACAAATTTACCGGTTGAAATATTTTTGGGCATGGTAAAACTTACAGTATCGAAAAAAGCTATCGACCTTCACGATACAATAATGCAGCTGTTGACAGAAAAGGGGATAGATAAGGCTTTTATCAGGTTTTCTGGACTCGATGGCACAAACGCAATGAGTGGAGAGCGCAAAGGGTTACAAAGGTTGATACGCCACAGCTCTCCTCATTCCCTTTATCTTAACTGTCGCAATCACAGATTGGCATTATGCTTAGTCCATCTTATTCCAAAGTACCCCAAGCTTAAAGAATTAGATTCCCTTCTTATTTCATTGTGGAAGACATTTAAGTTTAGCACAATAAAACAAGCTGTTTTTGAGAATGCACAAGTGGAACACGAGTTAAAGCCTATGAAAATAATTAAAGCTGTTGTTACACGCTGGCTTACCCATGGTGAATCCTGTGCTAGAGTCATTTCCCGATTCGAACCATTGGTTGATGCTTTAGATGCAATTTACTTGGATAAAAAAGATGCCGAAGCAAAGGGGGTAAGAGATTTATTAATAGAGCCAGATATTTTGTTAACGCTGTTGTTACTTGCTGAAGTCCTGGCTCCCATAAACATTCTTTCCAAGTTTTTACAAACTAGCACACTGCTGTACTGCTCTGTTACTGCTAAACTAGATCGTTTGTTGAATCGCTTAGACGACATTAAAGGGGAACTGAAAGATCACAGTAATATCGATACCAGTTTGAAGTATTTTAAGAAGGCTGTACCTTTCTTAAGAATTAGCGCTGAAAGAAATGACTTGGGTCGTAACCTACGAGACCGTGTGTTAGCAAACGAGCAAGAACCCCAACAAATTGTTAACAATTATTTGCAAAAAATCGGATATGGTTTTCTGGATGATCTTTCTTCTGAAATTAGAAATGCACTGAAAGATGATAACCCAATTGTTCCCGCATTTAATGTGTTCTTACCATCAGAAATAAATTCTTTACTTGACCGAAATGATCAGTTAAACATTTTACGTGAACACTATGGAAAACCTAAAAATGATCAACTAGACGGAGATTATAACCGTGTCGATGCTCTGATTAAATCAACAGAGCAGGAGATCGAGTCTGAAGAATTTTTTACCGAATTTGAAGACAATTATATGTTGCTGATCGATCGAGTGAAAATTGTGGCAAAAAAAAGTTACAATCCGGTCAGATTTCCCAGTCATCCATGTACGACTATATAAATGCAAACAAGCCTACGTCAGCTGATGTTTATGCTGTTATGTGCAAATCAGGTTGCTTGTTGAGATATATTGAGACCATGAAGCTATTTAAATATTCATTATTAATCCCACCGTCGACTTCAGGAGTAGAACGTGGCTTCTCTGTAATGAATTTGTTGGTGTCACCCTTGCGTACTAGCCTAAACGAATTAAATATCGATCGTTTAATGAGAATTTGTATCAACGGACCAGAAAGTTTTACTGAAGAGCAACTAGAAGAATTGGTAGACAAATTTAAAAACAGTACAAACCGACGGATTGCCTTATAATTGTTCATATTTTATATAGCGAGCTGAATCAAGGCTGAATTAAAGAGAAACTGTAAAAAGCGGGGGAGGGGATATTTTAGCATAGTCCAACGTCTGAACCTGTGCTCCAAAATCGATCCTCCACAAAACTTATTTGGTCTTATATGCAGCCTTGGATTACAAACTCAGGAATTTTTTATCTCTTACTTTGTTTTGGCGTATTGTTTTACGTCCATACCCAACATCACCTGTTCAAAGTCAGTAAAATAGTGTTAGAAAAGTCAGAAAATAACGGTAAGACAACGTTCACGGTACTCTAACGTTTTTTACTGACTTTGGAAATGTTTTTTTGTCTCGCTGGGCAGGGAGTGAAACTTTGCGTGGCAGTTTGTTTTATTAATTAGGCTAAGCTCTCCGCATATTGTAAACTAATACCCAGGCTAGATTTTGGATATTTTCTTAAGTAATCGAGGCTCGTATTACGAAGAGAGGCTTTTTCACGCCGTTTGTTTGTTGTGATGCTATCTCTACAGACAGTCTGACTATGTGACGGAACGTGTATTATTGAGTTTAATATGTGATTTAAAAGTAGATGTAAACTTCTTGGATGTTCTAAAGAAATAATAGTACATACGATGTTATGTTTACTACTATAAGAAGACTTTTCTTTTTGCAATAAGATAATTTTGGGCGCCCAAAATAGATGTGCCCAAAATCGGTATACCGCCGTCCAAACTGACCTAAAATAGCCCCTGATAGTGCATCTACTATATATGACGTCAGAATGTAGATAAAATCATGGCTAAAGACATAAAAATATATTGGATTACAAGATGGCGACAATCTAGCGACTGCTATCTAGGTTTTAGTTCCTCTCATTTCTAACAAATGTGGTAGAATAAAGCTTATTTAAAGCATTTTTCTTATTAACTGGCATGTATTGAATCTTTTAAGGACAACTTATTTTTGCTCGGGAGGTAAGCTTTAATTAACTTGGTTAGTTTTTTCCTAAACCTCTCTGTTGCAAATCTTTTCTAATAACTTCCTGTCAAAACTTCCTAGGTCTACCTCTAGGCTTTATACCAGGACCTACAGAGTCTCTGCACTTATTTACCCAGTTATTTTCACTCGTTCTTTCTATGTAACTAAACCGCTTTACAGTAGCCTTTAACCAGAATAACTTCTCTACTCTACTCCTGACACAAACCTTGTATATCCTGCCTCTTATCTGAAGGGATAATATTCCAGGCTTGTCAGGAAAAAATGCACTGGCGTGCAGTCACCCACACACCATATTGAAAATCTATGGCTTATGGTGTGTGATTACTGCACGCCATAAATTTTTTCGACGTGATGGCATGTGCACAAAAAATTCCCTAATTTACATAACTTAGTAATTTTTTTATTAACAGGCGGATAGTATTCTTAATTACTGTAGCAGAAAAGTGGGGATGTTAGCACTTGTGAAAACATTAGGACTGAACATCGGTGCATTTGTTCTTGAGATTGATAGGTTGCTTGTATTAAGCAATTATCTAACAATGGGAGAGTGTATCCCTGGCCACTTAAGTGTGCATCAAGGCTTGACATGTTATCTTAAATTTAAAAGACATAATATATTAAGTACCTGCGAGTCAATGAAATTTGCTTGTTTACCCTGATTAATCTTTACCTTATAAACACAGGTTTTAAAATCATACTGAGTTGCCAGTAACTTGTATTAGTGATCAACAAGTTAACTTGTAATTAAAAAAACTAGAACGTTTAGAAGGTTTAATTTAAAGATACAGTAAAAATATCAAAGAAAGTTCACTTTATTGTCGTGTTATTGTTGCTAATAGATTTGTGCAACCTCGTCCCCAGGATACCTTGCCTTTTTTATATGGTTTAAATACTCTGCCTTTGTTTTAACATATGATTAAAATAATGCAATATCATTGGTTTAGTTACAATCAACCGAATGGTCGTCATTATAAATAATATTATATAAATGTTAGCCATGCTGTCAGTAGCTCTATTATTGCAAGTGCTATAACGACCTTATTAGTATCGAGAAAGCTATCGTGACAGCTGTATTACTGTAACAGATATACTGTTTATTTGGCATGCAATGACTGCACATCATTATGTATTTTGTCATGAATTTTGGTGTGTGAACCATCGCACACCATTATGGAAAGATGGCGTGTGTGGGCCCTAAATATGTTCTAAGCAATACACACCCTTCTTGTAATGAAACGTTTCCTTGCACCTCCTTTACTACATACCTAGCATATCTACTAAAGTGACAGAAATTCTGAACAAGATCTAGTGAGCCTCCGCTATTATGGTATTAATCAGGGTTCAAATTAGGAAGTAAAAGTAGATTCACAGTTTCTTAAAAGCATGAAATGAGTGTCTCTCGGAAGCCAAGTTGTGGAATTAATAATAATTTCAATAGTTCTTTCTCCTAATAATAGTGATGTTTTGGATTAATTCTTTTTGATTTTGTATTAGTGCTCATTGGAAAAATTACTTTTTCTTTCTTACGTAGCAAATATTCATGAAAAGTTTTTTTATTATTTTCAACCCTTCAGTAGCCAAAATGTATTCTCTTTCTGTTCCTTTTTGTTTGTTTGCATTGCCAGCACAACAAACACACTTCTGACTCAACTTTGGTACCAGTAATATTAGCAAAGATTTTCTTTCAAAACAATCTTTTTCAGAGAAACATAGAGAAATACCTCCAATTTAGAGAAATTGCAAAACAGGCATCCACTATGTTACTCCTCAAAACTAGAGATGTTTCTTTTTACAAATAGCATTTAACAAAATCTATTCAATAAACCTGCTTTCTCTAGGTTAGAGATTTGTAAATAATAACATGAAGCCCGCATGGGTTTAAACATTTCTGCATAATATTCCTAGTGATAGTATTATATTAATATATATAATATAATAGTATTGCTGTGAAAACCCAGGAAACCAATAACTTTTATTTTACAGTTTCCTCAGAAAATTATTTTTTTAGTGGTGGCTGGATACAACTGGTAGATTTACTTTTTCTCACAAAGTAGAAGTGGATTATTGATGAAACTTGGCAGGATTGTAGTACTATCAAATATCTCTAAATTGAAGGTATAATGGCGCCCAATATCAAGTGATGTTTTGCTTACATCATCAAAAATAAATAACCGAAAAACTGCTGACATCAGCTAAAATCAGCCAAGATGAATCAACAACTTTTTATTTTTTTGAAGCTGCCTTAACAGCTTTCACTTAATGGGTTAACCCTCTTTCTATCATTAGCGGTTCACTTTTAATCACCGTTGCCGTGGAAGTACTGATTTTAGCAGATTTTGCTGACGTCAGCAAAAAATGACGTCCTGTTTTTAGTGGATGGTAGTAGGAATGAAGAAATGGCAGAATGGAGAAATGACAAAAACTTATAGCTAGCCTACTAGGATATTGTGATGGTATGAAGAAACGTAGAATCCAATTATCAAACACAAATGTCATCTATTAGTATGTAAACTGTGGAAAAAGCTAAAATCAAAGCAGGAAAGTTTCAATGTTACAGCCCAACAACAACAACAAGTACCTAGCTAGGAGCTGCATCCACAAGAATTTGTTACGCAAATAAATGTTCTCCACTGCATAGCCTATTTAGAACATTAAATAGTACTGACAGCGTGAAAAAGCACTAAGTGGAGAGCCAGAGTGTTTAATGAAAGGTGTCTATCTATTTTCTGTTGCCAAGTGGATTACTTACACAGGCCTTACAACTAGTTATTATTATTATTGTTATTATTATTGTTATTCTTGTTATTCTTAATATTATTATTCACATTTTTGATGGAAAATCCAAATGTATTATAAACCTCATGAACTTTTCAAGGTAAACCACATGAATGGGAGAAGTTACTACTCATATCCATAATTGCCCTTATGTGTTGGGCCTCTCACCAAAGGCCTCAAAAGAAATGGTAGCTCATAAATACTGTGCATTGCTATGGTGATGGTAGTTACCCTAGTACGCAGGGTGATCACTGAAGATACATTCTAAAGTCGTAACTGCCGCCCTCGCTGCTGTCTAGGCTTTGTGATCCCTGTCGGACATTTAGCCTATTCAATATACATACATGCATCCGAGGCTACCCAGAAAAAATAATTTTATGAGGAAACTTGCCCAATATTATGATCAGGGCTCGAAACACATGTTTTTCTCTCGATACCCTGGTGTACTCAATATTGTATGCATGTGTACGTAATTATGAATACAAGTTACTCTTAAATTCATTGATCTGTGCGTAAGAAAGTAAACAACGGACCAAATCTACCATTATACATACTTAATTCATCATATTCACCACATTGCGTGCCTCATCCCATTCTTAAAAACTCTGTTGCTGTAATAATGTCACAAATATTTCAAAATATTATAATGGATGAAAAACATACGCTTTTATATGTAGTGTTTTTGAAACACTTGATGTACTTACAAATATCATTTAATATGTATATGGACGTACAAAAGTTTTAATTTCGGGTGTACAGATTCATAAAATTATCGACTTCATGCATACGTACGTACTCATGTACAGCTGTTTTTAGAGCCCTGATAATAGAGAAAATTTCATTTATGCACTAGTAGATCCGTTGCAAATGTATCTTCTTTTCCTTTCTGCGAGTCCTTTTGATATTAGAACTTAGATTCAAACTAGGCCTCGGAAAAAAGGTCAACTAGATGTTTAGCCATGTAATATACATACATGGATCTAAGGCTATTCAAAGATCATAATGTTTTTAACAGGCTATTGCATTATGTATGTTAAAAAATATTACAGTTGTAATGTAGTTTGTTTGTTGAATTACATAATATACTAACAGCAATATTGTGCCAGCTCTGTATGCGACGCTAAATTTGTATAACATCCGAACTGATATGCAGCAATATCTGGTGCCCAGCATTTTAAACATTTTGTTTATTTGTGACTTAAACTATTGCATAAGTATCATTTGCCTGACAACCTTTTTACGTTTTATGTTTGGTTGCTCCATTCGGAAGAATGCATTTTGTCTTTACAGGTACTGTCCGGTAAAAAATTTATATCTTATACATCTTACAACAACATTTACGAAATAGTTTACAAATTGTACCAATATTCTTCAGTAAGTGTTTAGCTCAACTTGTTTACGTTAACCATGCTGAACACGGTTGCCATCTTTATGAAGGCTTCGTGCGCAAAAAAAGACTGGGTTAAAAATTTATTATGTGTAATTATGCGAATGACATACTTGTTTGGTAAGGCAAATTCAGACACCCCCTATTCTATGTTGTTTAAACGTCTTTCGAATGGAATAACTTTGGCATAAAAGTGTGATACATCACAAATAATCTTCCTGTTGGTTAGCAACATGCAATCCAACCCTTCTCAAAACAATGAGTCGCATGTGATGGTCATGTTATGGTTTCAATACGAACAAGAAGAAAACCCATCTAATTTGTTTGTCTGCTTGTAATGATGATAGACAAGTTTTACGACAATATACAATCATCAGCTTTACCATGGCTTCACACAAACACGTTCCCACAATCCCAGTGCGGTTTGATTTTTCTTTAGCTTTATAAGGAAAACCATACAAATCAAACAACAAACGGGAACGAGTTTGTGGCATCGTGAATAACCATGGACGTTGACGATTGGTGTAATTGCGGAAATTGCAATATAATGCCCACTGAAACAGGATTGCATGAGTCTGCTGGTATGCTTAGTCCGCTGATGAGCAAGTGCAGTAGTGGGGGTTCAATGGTAGATTTTAGTGAGCTGGCTTGCTTCTATTGAAGAGCCCTTATATATAAGTTAAAACTATGTGTTTTTATCATTTTCGTTCCCAGTGCTTCTTGTTTAATCCTATCAGGTACCGTTACTTGGAAAACATAAAGTACATCAGCTTGCGATCTGAATATAGCCCACACATTCCTCGTACCAAGGACCTCTTGCCTGTTTGTAATGGGGTTCCCTGACCTGGGAACAAGTTAACCGATATTGTAGGACTGGGAAGAACACAATTATTAAACAATTTACAAAGTATTCTTCTGTCGTCGTAACCTATGAAAAAGATTCGTTATTGCAGTTCATTACTCTCTCATGTACCGATCACTCTATCATATAGCATGTAGTGCATATGCCGTCTCCTGCCACTGTAAAGATTAAGTTATGTTTTGTCTACAAACTACCTAGTGCAGGACCAGTCACTACAGAGATGATCAACTTGTGGCATAGACTATAATAATACTAAAAGCGTTCGTTTGTTAAGGCTTGTGTTAAACATTTATCAAGAGCTGGCCGTTCAAGAAACACGCTGAAAATGAGCTTTCTCTCTTGATGTATAAAGAGCCCTTAGAAATCCTTTGTTAACTTCTCCGAACAAGCCACGCGCAATTCATGTTAAGCTCAGAACTACAGACGAGGGAGGTATCATATACGAAAAATAGACATAATTTATGAGACCTCACTGGCTTCTCACAGGCGCCTACAGTGTAGGCCAGGTTCGCTTACCAAATAGCTACGTCACAAACACATTATTTTAGCCTCACTTTGATGTACAATTTCTCATAAAATGGCGTGCTGAGGGGAAGGCCGAAAGGCCACATGTAAACATGAGAGAAACTTTATTGTGCTTAGAAAGATCAGTTAAACACAGTGGTTATTCTTTTCGCATATAGTATAAAGTTAAAATGAACAGATATAAGAAGTATTATTTTTTACTGGACGGTACCTTTAACTTCGGATATTTACACACTAAATTGTAGACATTGACATGCCTCCATTTTAAAGTTTAATAAAATTTTAATTGATCTACCCAGTGTGAATATATATAAACGCTTGAAAGTGGAGTTTACTGTATAACACCTGCATCTTTATATATATTATTTAGTATTGATGCAACATTTAATGAGGATCACTTAGCTCGATATGTCAATGACAGTCCAGGAAGGTATAGCAACAGCAGAGTGAAGGTTATTGATGTTTATGGCGAGAAACACCTGTGCCTTTTCGCCAAAAGTAAAATACTTGCTGGAACTGAGATTCGGTATGACTATATGGCTGATGATCTTTGGTGGCGTAGTCAGGTAAAAGAATAATGTGACTCTCTGACTTGTAGAAGTAAATCTGTAGTTCTTTTTACGGTAAATTTTTTTTTTTTTGTGTATCAGAAACATCAAGAAAAGTTGCAAGAGTCAGACATTGTGTGTTTCGTTTTTACAAGCCCTAGTTTGTGCTATGAGTAAGGCGGGGCTCAGTGTGGTATTGAAACACCTGCACAAAAGACAAAGACATATGCAAAGACAAAAGGCATACGTAGATTACAATATATATATATAAAAAGAATCAAGCATATCTTTTTGCTTTCACAGCCAGGTTAATCTGGCAGCTCTTCCTTGAACTCTCTTTTACTTTTAAAAGACAATCCCATTTGCCATGTCAAAATCAAGAAGGAGGAAGACCGATTTGAAGTAGAAAATTGTATGATTTAGTTTTTAAAAGGTTTACACATTCATTTGACAGTTATAATAAAGCCTTTTGATATCAATCAATGTACAGTTTTTTCCAGGGATGTTTATTTACCTTTATTATCTTTTTAGGATGACTGTAAAGCTCCTCTGAAACTCCAGGTAAGACTTTCTATATAGTGATATTGAATTGAATTTGGATTAGTTTCGGTGATATTTCGAAATTTAAACCTAAAGCAAACTTTTTTGATATGAAGGCACTCCACTCTGCTACTAAATGCACTTCTAATTAGATTTGCACCTACAATTTAGAGTTTTCTTGAAGAAACTGAGCTTGTGGATGACACTGGTTTTCAAATCAACGATTTGTCATATGATGTATTAATAAGAGCTTTTGCAAAGTCAATCTATTCCCTCTGTGTGACATAGAATATATATATGTGATTCTGCACTTAAATACACATTGGAAGTTGACTCCCACATTCAAAGTTGCCTGTTTCTTAGTAGACGTTGAGAGTAGGAATATATTTTGGTTCGAAAATGGTTCAGTGAGAAAGTATGTCATCTGGCATGTACTCATCAAAACACCAGAAAGTTGGAAGAGTTTCTACATCTGTTGATTGTAGAAACTTCCTGCTGTGGCCATGTGAAATACAACTTTGGCCTGTTTTTTGTAAATTATTCTAATCTATATATATTATATTTCTCTAACTCAGAGTGTGTGTGTGCCTGTGTGTCTATCTGTGTATGTTTGTGAAATTTTTTGTCACACATCAAACATATGGTGCTCTATTGTATATGAGATTGTTTTTTGTGGTGGTATAATGATGGACACATTAAATTAAATTAAAAAATAAGTGATGTGTAATGGTTCTTTGATTTTATTTCAATAGATGTCGATTTCAATAGATGTTGATTTCATATGCTCTCCAGGGTATAGCCTATTTAGAGTATTGAATACCTACTGTAGTACTTACATCTTACAAAATCATTAAAGCAGAAAGAAAATGTTTAATCAAAAGTGTTTTTCTATGTTCTGTTCCCAAATGGATTACTTTCAGGAGCCTTACAGCTAGTAATTATTAAATGCTTAAGCCTTGTCTATGCTTGTCAGTGTAAACATCACTATTTGAACTTTGGATAGATTGAAAGTTATTATTACAGTTAAAGGGATAACTAACCAACTGTAGGATAATAAAATAGTATATGCCGTAGCTCTATTAAGGTTTAAAATTTTATTAGATAGTTCAAGGCAGTTCAACTGAAGAACAAGATGAGCTAGAGGCTGTGTCGAATCTGGTACTGTTAAAATTATTTTGTTTCTATGGAGTTTCATTACATTTAGTTGCTTTCAGTCAGTGTGAATTATGTTGTATGAAAAGGTCTGTTTGTGTTTACATGTAATGCTGTTATAACAGTGGTTTCTATGCAGGTGCTGGGTTCTCCTTTGTAAACTGGTGCAATACACTATTCCATAATTCGTCTTCTTGGGTAGATTGTATCTCAGGATATGTGACTGGTACTTTGCAGGAGTTAAGTGATATTTACTCAAGGATTCAAGCTGCAGCAAACAACAGTGGATTTCGTTAAACCTTTATGTTTTACATCTTTTTTTCTTTGAGGTATATATGCAATACATGCCTAGAATTGATTTCATAAAGGAAAAGTTTACTTAAAGGAGAATTAACGTCAAAAATCAACTTTGGTTGAAATTAAAGTTTACACATCATAGAACACGAATACATCATTCAAATTTGTATAAAAACTTTTTTTTAACTAGAATTAGCTGTTTTAGTTATTTTCCGCAACAAACCGTGTTTCATTTTGTGACGTCAGAGCAGGACATCTATTTCACAAGAAACATGGACGAAGACAGCGCGCGCAGCATTTGTAGCTCTTCAAGTGAACTACGTGAAAGTTTATTGTTGATATGGTTTTTATTCGAGAAGTAGCTGCAGTATACTAACGTTTTTTTATTTATTTATGGTTTTTTTTATACCGCTACTTCGTCATCGATGGAAATATGCATGCAAAACAAAACTTCACTTATCAAGGTCCTATGTTTGCGTAATGTAAATAATGTTTGTATGAATGTAAACGACCTTTGGTAAATCATACAACTAAGACACCAAGTGAGTTATATCGTAAAAAAACAGCGCTTCTCCAGAGGGTTTACTTAGATGAGTTTACTTAGATTAAAAATAAACAGAAATTAACCCTGTGCAGAAGATTTGCTGATAATGTATTGGTTGTTGGTAAATTACGAAGACAATGCAAATCATTATTTTAAACCAGATTCTATGATTAGTGATAATAATAATGATGGTCTATACATGCAAGAGCCCGAATACACAGAAGCGGAAATGAAAGCAACATTTGATCGAATTCGCAACTAACAACATGTCCTGCTATGACGTCACATTATCGAAAACATTCAAAACTTCATTTGCTTATAACTCTGAGAAAAAAGATGGAATGAAGCTGAAATTTGGAATACAAGTTTATTTTTATCAATAATATCGATATATAAGTTAAAAACAATAACTTAATTTTGACGTTAATTCTCCTTTAAGTGCAACAGCAAAATATGTGACTCCACTGTGTTTAATATCAACTTCATCCCCAGGCTATTGAATTGTTTTTTTTTTGCAAAGAGAAGCTTGAACCATTTTGGAATATAACTTGTATAACATGCGATCTTAATACCCATTCTTAAATTGTTGATGTTGAATCGTAAACAAGTTACCTTACGGCGGCTACTATAATACGCTGGCAATACTGTACTGCAATAGTTATACCAGCTTTTCTTATTAGTATTACATGTCACAATAGCTTCACATCAAATAGAATTGAGCTAGACAATATCCTAATTAGTGTAAGGAGCCACAGGTTTATAAGTGTTTAAATACAGAACAAGAGCACAAACAGGTGGGATAAGAAAATCACATATGAAAATAACATTCATTATTCATGTCTCAAGATAACATAAGTAGAGACTTTTTATAAAAGAGAGCCTAAAGCTTGATTCTCACTTATCGGCGTTTAACTTAAGCGCCTCAATAGGCGTATGATCGTATGATGAGTGGATAGCTATATCAGAAGGCTTTGAAAATAACTGGAATTTTCCTCACGCAATTGGAGCTATTGACGGTAAACACATTCGATAGAATGTCCTAAAGGTGGTGGTAGTCTTTACTAGAATTATAAAGGATATCACAGATTATCACTTTACTTTTTATGATGTAGGCAGCTACGGTAGTAATAAGGATAGTGGGATTCTCGCAAAATCACAATTGGGAGAATCTTTTGAAGAAAATAGGTTGCAAGTACCGCATGCTGAAAATTTACCTGGTTGTAAATTTGAACCGTTACCATTTTTTTTACTTGGTGATGAAATATTTGCACTTAAATCGTGGATGTTGCACCCTTTTCCTGGTACGAAACTGACTGAGGAACAGCGAATTTATAACTACAGACATTCTCGAGCCAGAAGAACAATTGAGAATACATTTGGTATAATGACATCTCGGTGGTGAATATTTTCTACACCAATACGAGCATCTGTGGAACACGTTGAATGTTATGTTCTGGCCTGTATTGCACTTCATAATTACCTTAGATTGACAAATAATGCTGTTTATACTACAATAGGATCGTGAAAATACGGACGGCACTATGAAACCTGGGAATTGGCGTACTGAAAGCATAGGTACGAATGGTGGAATTTACGCTCTTAGACCACGGCACGGAGGCAGAGCTGCAGCTGAGTGCATTGAGATGAGGGACGATATAAAGGACTATCTAAATTCAGAGGATGGTAGTGTTGAATGGCAATTAAGATATGTTAGAAGAACATCAGAACATTATTAAAGCTTTTCATACGCTATTTATTAAAATGATAAAAAAGCAACAATAGTATATTTATATTATCTTCGATTTACATCACTTCCTTCGATGCTTGATGTAGGGGATCCAAATGTACCCATATTATTAGTGCTATTCTGAGGAGGGCCAAAACCAAACACGTTCCCTTGCTCACCTGCGCTATTTGTCCTCTTTTCCTTCAATTCTTGACGATGTTTTATGTTGTCTCGAATATCTTCGATAATTCCCCGTTCCCATAAATCGGCGATAGCGCAATGCATTCTGGTAGTTGTGTTCATCGCGACACGCTCCGTGATAAACAAACATGGAGGCGATGCAGACAGGAATATGTATAGAGGAAAACAATGTGGTAAATCCACTTAATCCCACACAAATAAATAGTTTTTTTGAAAACTCTACCACCATAGACATCACAGGGTGGCCATTCAACGTTTCTGACTCGGTTTTGACGAGTGGAGAAGTGGCCAACAAAGAAACCACAAGTGTAAAAAAAAGTGGAGGAATAACATGTTGTGTACCACAATGCTTTAGATTAGATTAGATTAGATTAGATGTATTTTCGTCATGTACAATATACAAAGCGTTTAAGATATATTATAAGCATAAAATGTAAAATGTAAAATAAATATAAGTTGCCTATCCTTCCTAAAATATAGATATTATACATAGACAGGAGACTCGCAGAAAGCTTTAAGAAGCCTTATCATCGAGAACCACAAAAATGACCGTGCTACTAACAAGAAAACTATAAAATACGAAAATATTTACAGATGTAGAGTACTGTATTTGTAAAAAATGAAAATGTAGCTACTCCGTGAACACAGTTCATGTTTTTTTTATCATATATTGATTTGCTATCTATCAGAAAAAACGATTTTCAATATCAGCAACAGAAAGAATCAGTTTTTTGATGAGATTTTTGAAACCACTGAATGACACAGTAGATTGTATTGAATTGTCAATATTTAAGAATGAGTTCCATAGATGAGGTCCATGAAAGGAAATCGAATACTGGGCTAATTTTGTTTTTTTAAATGGTTTAATATAGCTACCAGCAGAGCGAGTAGTGTATTTGCTTTGTTTAATGTTAAAAAATGTGCTAAAGATTGCTGGAGAAAGGTTATGTTTAGTTTTGTACATAAAACACAAAGTTTGATATACGTGAAGTTGGTAAATATCTAATGCATTCATTGATCTAAGAAGTGGTTTTGCATGTGCAAATCTGTTATCAAAGTTTATAATTCTGGCAGCATGTTTTTGTCGTCGATAAAGAGGTAGTAGTTTTGTTTTGTTAGTGCTTGCCCAAACTATATTTCCATAGCTTAAGTAGCTATGTACGAATGAAAAATAAAGTTGAGTTAGGCATCTTTTGTTCAAAATATGCCTAGTTTTATATAAAATTCCGAGATTTTTAGCAATTTTACTGTTAATTAATTGAATGTGCTTATTCCAGGAAAGGTTTTCGTCAATGAGAATACCAAGAAATTTCGTTATTTGTTCACGATTTATTTTAATATTATTTATTATAAGGTCTGGTAGGTGTGGAGGTATATTTATTGCTCTGTGTACTGAATGAAATAAAGTGTAAGTAGTTTTATTAATATTTAATGATAATCTGTTAGCGTTAAACCATTCCGTTAAATTCAGCAGCTCCGCATTTACTGTAGAAAATAAAATGTTAATATCCTTGTGTGAGTAAAATAAATTGGTGTCGTCAGCAAACATAATTGGAGACAGAAGTTTAGTTGCATTACATAAATCGTTTACATAAATAAGAAATAGAAGGGGGCCTAGTATAGATCCTTGAGGAACTCCACATCGGATGGTAAGGGAAGCTGTTTTGTCAAGTTGGTTATAACTAATATACTGTTTTCGGTTTGTAAGATAGCTCAGGAACCATTTAGAATACTTACCCTGGATGCCATATGCTTTTAACTTTTGTAGAAGAATTTCATGGTCTACAGTGTCAAATGCTTTTGATAAGTCAATAAATATTCCTAGTGTATACTCACCTTTATTAAAGGCGCAGCTAATGTCGTCTACAAGTTGAAGTATAGCGTGTTCTGTTGAATTATTTGACTGGAAGCCGAATTGTTTGTTGTACAACAAATCATGTTTTGTTAAGAAGTTGTAGACTCTATTATACATTATTCTCTCAAGAATTTTAGAAAAAACAGGGAGAACAGATATAGGTCTATAGTTCGTGACAAGTGATGCATCACCTGACTTGAAAATCGGAGTAATTTTAGCGATTTTGAGTTTATCTGGAAATATGCCAGAACTGATGGATTTATTAAAGATATGGTGAATAACCTTTTGTATTTCTGGATAACATAAAATAACAACATTGCTACTTATCTCGTCATATCCTGGAGATTTATTCTTTTTTAGAGAAAAGAAAGCTTTGTCAAGCTCCTCATTTGTTAAAATGGATTGTGGTAGTAGAACTGAGTTTTTTTCCAAACTACTTCGAAAACTATTTTTACTTTTTGGGATTTTACTTGCCAGTTCAGGCCCAATGTTAACAAAGAAATTATTAAATTTCTCAGATATATTTTTTTCACCATAAATACTTTTTTTGTCTATGACAATTCTGTTAGGTAAATTATTTTTGTAAGCAACGTTTTTCCCTAACAGGCTTTTCATTGTTTGCCAAGTCTTTTTAGAGTTTCCTTGATACATTTTAAGTAGGTTTGAGAAGTATTGCTTTTTTGAGATGTGTTTAACTTTTTCGAAGAGATTTTTGTATATTTTGTATTTAGATTCGTTTTTATCAGTGCGGTTCTTTAAAAACTTAATATACAATTTTTGTTTTTGCTTCGAGGATTTCAAGATACCACTAGTTAGCCAGGGATTAAGCAAGGTTTTCGTTTTTACTGTAATTGGTTTTAGTGGGAAATGTTCATCATACACAGATGAAAATGTTTTAATAAACGTGTTGTAACATTCATTGGGACAATTTAGCTGAAATATGGGGGCCCAATCTATATTCGACAGATCATTTTTGAAATCATTTATGTACTTTGTTGTAATCTTTCTTCTGTATACTGTTTTTGTTTTGGGATATGATGATAATTCAATATCTTTAACAACAACAAAGATGGGGAAATGATCTGATATGTCAGTTTTAATTATACCTGTATTAAATTGTATGTTAAAAAATGAATTTATGAATATATTATCGATAGCTGTTTGAGACCTTTTATTTACTCTGGTTGGTTTATTGATAAGGGGTATCATGCCGTGGCTAAAATATAGATTAAAAAAGTTGTGAACAATTGCATCATTTTCATAATTAAGACAATTCATATTATAGTCACCAAGGAGAAACAGTTTCTTATTTTCCTTCGAAACAACATCAAAGAATTTTTTTAGATGGTTTTTAAATGGTTTAATCTTGCCATCAGGGGGCCGATATGTTACATTTATAATTATATTTTTGGAATGCTTATTAATAATTTCAATAACTAGAGTCTCATTGTCGGCTTCAGAAACAGAAAGTTCAGTTCTTTTTTTATACATGATGGTATTGAGTATATAAACACAGATGCCGCCTCCTCTGGTACCTGTCGCTCTTTCGTAATGTATTCCATGATAATTCTGTAGATTATATTCTGAATTATTTTTAAATTCATCACCTGTTAGCCAACTCTCCGTCAAACAAATCATGCTGAAGTTATGACATATTTCAGAGAGCAATGTTTTAAATGTTTGAAAGTTTTTGTTCATGCTTCTTATATTTAAGTGTAGAATTGATAAAGAACTGGTATCAATACCTTGAAGCTTTGTTTTTGCTTCCACAATATCTAGATAGGGCGTGTCAAGACAGTGGAGGTTATTCTCATTAAAAAAGTTTATATCTGGATCACTAAAAGTTTTAATTAAGAGATTGTCATTGATTCCAAAAGGATCAAATTTTAAATTTTCAAAAGAGTTTGAAGCCATTAGAAAATAAGAGTTTTATAAGTATCAACTTGATATGGTAACAATAAAAAGTAATATAATGACTGAATCCTATACCTACACTTTATTACCATGATTTTCTTTTTTTTCAGTAACCAACCGGTTATAAATTACTTTTGCATATCCTCCATTAATTCTGATTTCTCTTGCTCTTTTAAATAAATCCTTTCTAATGTTTACTGTAAATTCCGAGAAATCTTCATTAATATAAGTTTTTTCTTTCCATAGCTCCTTCTCAATGTATTTCTTCATGATTGATTCCTTATCTTTGTAGTTGAGAAATTTAACAACTATACTTCGTCTTTTCCCTGCCCTTTTATTCCCAGCTCGATGCGCCCTTTCGATTTCAACACTCTTATGTACACCTATTGTTCTTAAAACTTCATTCACCTTCTTTTCACTTTCATCCCAAGATTCATTTTGATTTTCTTCTTCCACATTATCAAAGCGTAAATTGTTTCTACGACTTCGATCTTCGATCTCCGCCATTTTCCTCTCTACAAACTGCGCGTATAAAATCCTATCATCCTCAATGTGTGACACTTTCTCTTTTACATTAGTTATAACTTTGTTGGATATTTCTTCATTAAAGTTTAGGGCCTTCTTTATTTCATCCAGCTCTGTTTTAACTTTCAACTTCTCACCCATAAACTCGTTCTTTAGTTCATCAATTTTTTTCTCAAGTCTATCAAATGTTGCATTCATGACACGAAGAATTGTATCTTCGTGCAGTTTCATAATTTCTTTAACTTGTAAAAAACTAAATGTAGTTTCTTCGTTTTCATCTTGATTTTGTTTTGATGGTGTTGATGTAAATGAATTACAGCTTCCGTTATCCTCATTTTCTTCTAAAGTGATATTACTTTTCGTTTTGTTATTCTTCCTTCCCATTTTAAAATATTTTAGTAATTAATATAGCTAAGTTTTTCTTGTTAGATTTTGTAAGATTTCTTGTTAGAAAGCACGTCTACTCTCTTTGAAGGTGAGTAACTTTAGATCAAAGAAACTTTGCGAATGTCGTCAGATGCTAGTTTCGCACCGTGCCTTCAGAGCTTTAGCGTGCCGGTAGCGAAAACGAGCATCGGTTCTCAGGTAATACTGCGCACGCACTAGCAAGCCGTATTTAACTATAAATGCGTGGCTTCAGATTAATAACGGTGTCGAGTTTGTTTTATTTTTGTAGATAGAAATGTTAATTTTTATATGGTTGGTTGTTAATTAATTTTAGATGCACGTATATGTTGATAAGTTAATATCTTTTCAATGTACTACCAAATCATTTAACGCTAAACGCAACAAGTAATTCGTATTTTGACATTTTGACTTCCTAGAAGCAAGGACATCCTATTATGGAGGTTTTACGGATGTACTCACGTGCAGAATTTTTAAAATTTTAATCAATTAACGTTCACTGTTTAAACGGCCAGCGTTACAGTTTCGTCATAGCGTAATATCACGTGACAGCCGTCATTATTAACAAATCAGGGCTTCCATTCAATTTTTGAATGCAGGGAATTTGCTTTCCTCGTGCTCTCCCCTTCTCCGGAGCAAAGTGTAGGTAAAGAGTGCTGAAAGGCGGAGAGTATGTACGATGTTCGTGCAAGGGACGGACGAATATCGTAGCTAAAACGTGTTATCTACGATTTGTAATATTCTTTTCACATCTTTCCAGCAGAGAAGATAATACTGGAGTCATTTTGTAGGTTATTCTCTGAGTCCGTCCGTTATTCTCTGACGCCCGTAGTGGGAAAAAGTTCGATCGTGATTTACAAAATCTAAATAATTAATAACAATGTTTAAAATATAACAGGTAGCTATGTATATAATAATCACCTTTCATGATCTAGATTTGACATAAACTTTTTAAACGCTTAAAACCTTATTTACCTTATTCATATGGGAGTAATAATTATCCTACATCGAAAACAAAAGAAAACATTAGCACCATCACATGTCTACAACATGGGAATTGAATACATGATGATGAAACAAAACACTGAAAAGAAAAGAAACTTTATTATGTTCAAACCATTCAAATGGGTTTCTACCGAAAGAAACAAAGAGCCATCGGTAGATATATGAGATTATTAATAGTCATTATAATCAACGGTAGTTTCTTTGTTAACATATCGGTAGACACATGTTTATTATTACTAACATATCGGTAGACACATGTTTATAATTACTACCGATGATAACGGTAGTACCTATTGTTAGCCAATCGGTAGGGTTTTCGTCGGTAGTTCTCATCGTCGCTACCGTTGATATGGACACGATCCCTAACAAACCAAAAAACCAACAAACTAACAAACCAACAAACTAACAAACCAACAAATGAAAAAACTAACAAACTAACATACTAACAAACAAACCAACAAACCAACAAACTAACAAACCAACAAACCAACAAACC
>JAODUM010097022.1:0-13938 GCA_025399915.1 Enypniastes eximia
ACAGAGGCAGAGACAGTTGAAAATAACACAAAAGTTGACAAGGCAAGACTGGATGCTGAACAAACTCGTCTCATTTCTATGGAACGACTTTCTGAGACCAAAAAAAGGCAAGTGCTAGAAGGCATTGATGAGAGTCCTCTCATTAAAAGAGCTAGAAGTTCAGGGGGAGACACCATTGCTTACCTTCGGGATAAATCTGAGAAAGACTTTGAGTTACGAGCTGAAGAAATCGAGTTAAGAAAGCAAGAATTGGAGTTAAATCGAGCACGAGAACAGGCCTCTCAATTGCAAATGACTCAATTACTTGAAAATTCCCAACAGCAAGCCGATGCTTTGATGACACTGGTGGGGAAGTTAGCAGACAAACTATAGACAATAAGTGTTTATTTCGCTTTGATATTATAGACTTTCTCAAGTATAGTTTTAAGGTGTCAATAACTGTAATGTAAGCATTCTTATATCATGTTCCAAGTGGTATATGTTTTAACATTTTATTGGGCAGAAGTGATTTGTTTTTCTCCAAAACTTGCAAAATACGTACAAAATAGCATAGGAGGTTCAATGTCTGTAAGCATGTATGTGCATTGGTCAAAAGTGCACTAACTCGATACATCTTTCCTACACAACAAAGCCCTATCTTTTGACTTTTTTTGAAATCAGTAAATTTGAAAGTGTTTATTATGTTTCCAAAGAGCCACTCAACTGAAACCCTCACTTTACTCATACTTTTGTTGTAGTCGTTTTGTTGACCAATCAGACGTTCTCCTCTGAATGGTGCATGCAGGTACCGTCTTAGTGGGTATGCAGGTTCCCCATACAAACATAACGTTTCTTGATTTGAACCGAACGAAAAGTTCCGCAATACAGGCATTAGCATGCTACTGTCATGACGTTTGCCTTCAACGGGTCCAAATAAATTTGCTATCATTCCATTTGGTGTGGAAATAGATTGGTATTTCAATGCATGCTTACGCTTATGACCATTGTAAACAACTCTTTGGTTTTTATTGGGTCTTGAAATTGTACGGACTGTGCCATCAATAAAATCCCAAACATTATTCAAAGCTGCACCTCGAGTATGAACGGCCTGTGCAAAGGATGAAAGATCTTAAGGATAAAGCCATGGCTGCTGCAGAAGTTGGAGTAAATAGCCAAATCTTGAATCCATTGTGTCAATCAGTTGGTTCACAATCATACTCAGCTGTGCTACAGGCCTACCAAACCTTGGGATCATATCTGAATATCGACAGGGGTAAGCCAGTCTTTTCAACATAATACATAATGCCTCCAGTGAGTCAACACGAAGATCGTTATAAAAATGACATGTAATTTCGTATGGAAGTTGCAAAGCAGCTTGCAATCTCTTTATATCGTTCTTCTGAAATCGAAATTCAGCAACACAATCGTCGTCCGATAGAAAATTGAAGTCAAATTTCTCGTATATCCAGTATTCAAAATCTCTGTTTTTAGATTTATTTATATCGTATAGTACAAAAAATTCTTCGCCACTTACTACGTTATCTGCAAAAGCATACAGAAGTGCTTCTCTAGCCTCTCGAAAGCTTGGCATTTTGCTTCCACTTTCAAATCACTTCAAATTGTACTAGTAATTAAAACAAATTTTCGCGCGAAAGCTGCCATATTTCCGTCTACGTCGCACTGTAATTTCGTAAGTACAACCAAATTGAGACGGTGTCCCTTGCAACTGCGTTGTATAAAAAGTGTCCCTTCGTCGTCGTCGCACTCAATGTTGTGATTTCGTAAGGTCGTTAATGATAAGTTTGAAGACAGATCCAATCAAAAAGTGATGATTCTCAAAAAATTAGAATTATCAAGCCATACTAAAGCAGTGCATTTCTGAAAGCCCAACATATTTTGGTTCTAGCTCTCTTGTCTCGTTACTTTACTGAAATTTTATCATTTATGTAGCTAACAGAGAGTCACAATGTGGCGGAAGATACTGATAAGTTTGAAGTCGGATCCAATGAAAAGGTGACGATTCCCGAAATATTAGATTTGTCAAAACATACTAAAGCAGTGCATTTCTCAAAGCCCAACATGTTTTGCTTCTATGTCTTTTGTCTCATAAACTTTACTGAAATTTTATCATTTATGTAGCTAACAGAGAGTCGTGATGTGGCGGAAGATACTGATAAGTTTGAAGACGGATCCAATGAAAAGGTGACTATTCCCGAAATATTAGATTTGTCAAGCCATACTAAAGCGGAGCATTTCTCAAAGCCCAACATATTTTGGTTCTAGCTCTCTTTTCTCATAACTTTACTGAAATTTTATCATTTATGTATAGCTAACAGAGAGTCGCGATGTGGGGGAAAATACTGATAAGTTTGAAGACAGATCCAATCAAAAGGTGAGGATTGCCAAAATATTAGATTTGTCAAGCCATACTAAAGCAGTGCATTTCTCAAAGCCCAACATGTTTTGGTTCTAGCTCTCTTGTCTCATAACTTTACTGAAATTTTGTCATTTATGTAGCTAACAGAGAGTCACAACGTGGCGGAAAATACTGATAAGTTTGAAGACAGATCCAATCAAAAGGTAATGATTCCGGAAAAATTATATTTGTCAAGCCATACTAAAGCCGTGCATTTCTCAAAGCCCAACATTTGTTGGTCACAAGACTTGCTTGAACCATTGTGAAAAGGTTAAACTCAAAGTGCTTAGTAGATTTTGGCATTTGGCTCACTTTGTGAAAGTTCCTAAACAAATTTTTAACTTTATGTTGCAGTTAAATAGGCTCTTCAATTGATCTAGGTACATATGTAAAGTTGTTAAATGGTCATATATTAAAATTGTGTATTAACAATTATTACCATTTTTATTAATAAGAAATCTAAAGTTCTGCAAACTTTCTTTAACCTCAAAAGTAATAAATTTACATATCCCTGGCAAGTATATATATTTTTTTGAGTAAACTATGTAGTCAATTTTACTAGCTGTGGAAGTGTCAAAAATGTATATACTTTGATGTTGAATCCTGAGACCTTAATGTTTTGGTTATTACAGGTAACCACCAGGACTCCTGATAAGGACCAACAACTCATAAGGACCAGCACTCCTGATAAGGGGGAAATAGATTTTTTGGTAGTTGAATCAGTTCAGGTAAATTTTATTGGTCATGTTAGAATCAGTTCAAGTAAATTTTATTTGCCATGTTTGTGCCAGCCAATATCGGACAACAAGACAGTACAGATAATCAATCCCTAGTCAATTTGTCTGGAATCCAAATCTTTGAACCATATGCTAAGATTAGCATTTGACATATATTATTTACATATATATTACCAGTGAAAGTTTTGTTTATCTTGGAGCACACATTTACAATAGCTGCATCTGGTAATGATAATCTGGTAATCTGTGTGATATATGATTTTGCAGCCTGTTAAGGGAATGTTATATTGTTATCGTAGTATGTATGAAAACAATAGAATGATATTCGTTAGAATCTGTTTATGTGACGAAAAATAAAGAATATGAGCAAACGACATAATTAACAGTGTCATGGGGAGAAAATTGATATCCATAATCATAGTGGTAATGCACCAGGTATATTTAAATCAGTGGATCCCGAACACTGTAAGGCGTTAATCAATGTTGTACTTTTGTACTTTACATTAGAAATGTTTTCTTGGTATATAGGATTTGGATTTCTCGTCGGATGAGTCAGATGTGTTCGTTTTGCCAGAGGTAAAACACTTAATTCGCAGCTCACCCTTAGTTTCATTACCAGGCAATTTCAGTGATAATGTTTTTAAAAACTTACCCTAGTTACATCTGAAATGACAGGCATGTTATTTTAAAAAGTGTTAAGTAAATAGTAAAAATAAATAGCTATTTTTGTATTTTGTTGCAGCTACTTTCCAAATTTCAGACATTGTTAAGCAAGCATAATAGTTGAATAGTTATAATCATAGCATTTATGTCCCTTTTTAGGCATTACAGTTGTTAGATGAAACACATCCTTTTGACGAAACACAGCCTGTCGATGATTCTGGTTTTGGTACCCTAATATCTTCTTTTCAGGTATATATGACTCTCCAATCCAATCCATTATATCTTAATCTAAAGTTTCATCCATACCATCAAGATAAAAACGAGGGTGCAACACAAATGACAAAAAGTTTTAGGGCTGCTATTTTGGTCGTGTTCTTATGAAATTTAGTGTTGTTGGCATGTGCTCACAACAGATTTGTATGTGCTGTCGTGAAAATGCCTGATATAATAGCTCACATGATATATGCTTGGCTTGATTGTTATGCAGACCTACCAATGAATACCTATGTCTGAAAATACAGACATATTGATTGGTTTGGAGGGTTTGTATGTTGGAAATACAAAAGGCTATCATTCAAATAACTCTTAAGATTGTCCAGCTCAGGATTTTGATGCTTCAGAAGGTTTGAATGCACTGGAAAGTAGAACTTGCTTGATTAAGTGAATGGGGCATATTTAGTGGAGTAATAAAAGGGGTAGCTGATTTGGAAGGAAATTTATATAACAATTGGAATTTAGGATTTATGCATTGTATTTTGTATTGATAGCACAGGGTGGAAAGTGAAATGTCTGGGCACACTTATGTCGTTGTAGAAAAATACAAATTAATAAAAGTCAAAAAACGTTATCTGCCTCCGTTTAGACTCCTGAAATTGATATCCATATTGCACGAAAGGTAAGCAACAGTGTCAGCAATGCAGTGCAGAACTTTTATCTTGAGGGGATTTTGGTGTTAATACTTTTCTGAAATGGAAAATAATATGAATACTTGAAAATAGTTTTACTTTGCATTATTTTCAAGATTTCCTCTTTTTTTAGAGCAAGCCACCACCGCCAAGGCGTCCATGCTTAATTTGTGGGAAGTCATTCTCTAGATTAACACGTCATATTACCAGAGTCCACAAAGGTGAGGAATATGTGAAAGCTGCTCTACAAAAGCCACAACGTGAAAGAGACAGAATATTCAAGTGCTATAAGCGACAAGGGATACGTAAGGCAAATTTGAAGATATTGGGAGCAACAGATCCCGAGTATATCCGAGAAAGAGCTGTGAGAAAGTGCAAAAATCTTGTTATGTGCACATCCTGCAAAGGTTTTTTTGCTAAATCTTACTATAAACGACACACTCACCTTTGTGGTAAAGATTCGTGCACAACATCTTTGTCTGTACCAGTTGAGCTTATTGGTCAAGTTTCTCCAAAAGGTCTCACAGAGCAATTCAAAGCTGATATTCTTAGTGTCTTATGGAATGACTCCGTTGGTGTTATGGCAAAAAGTGATCCCACTATCTTAATGATTGGGTCCAGGTTATATGAAAAGGTCAGAAGACGTCTGAATAAAAAAACAGAAGTTCAAAATTCCGTGAGGACTGATATGAGACGTCTGAGTCATTTGTATACTCACTTCAAAAAATTTAATCCTACATCCCAATATGGCACAGCAACAGATATGTTTATACGATGTAATTTTACTTCACTAAAAAGTGCAATAGAATTGTACACAGATTCAGATTTTGAAAATCAAAAGTCTGGCTTGAAAGCAGCTTTGTATTACTTAATTGCAGGAAGTGCCAAAAAATGTATTGGTCAATACTTAGCTGAAGATAAGGATAAAGATGCAAAAGCTCTCTCAGACTTTTTATTGTTGTTAGATCTGCGAAAAGAAGAAATCTTTGGTGATGCCACATATGATCTTAATCAGCGTCGCAATATTAAAACAAAAAAACCAGCTCAATTACCTTTAGAAAGTGATATCAAAATGATTCGAAATCACATCATTGCTGTAATAAAAAAGTATGAATCAGATCCTTTTCATAAATGGGACTTGCATTCCTTTGTCGAAATTAGAGATTGTGCATGTACTAGGCTCACTCTTTTCAATGGTAGACGGGGTGGTGAACCAGCCCGTCTGCTTTTGCGTGAATGGGCTGAAGCCGAAGAAGAAGCATGGCTTGATAAGCAACAAATTGTCAGTATGTCGGATGAAGCAAATATCAACGAGAAGGTTAAGATCACATACCAAAGTGGTAAAGGTGTGAACCATCTTGTGCCAGTTATGATTCCTCGAGATACTGTTCATGCCATGCAAATTCTAAGCAATGCTGACATTAGAAAAGAAATAGGAGTATTGGAGTCAAATCCATATGTTTTTCCAAGTACACAAGGCTCTTCAAATCATTGTTCAGGCTGGCACACATTGTATAATGTCTGTGATAAACTGCCTATAATGGATAAGTCGAGATTGACAGGTACTTCAAACCGCCATAGACTCAGTACCCTCATTGCTGGTTTAAACCTAACAGAATTTGAAAAGGATTTAGCATATAAGCACTTTGGACACAGCAAAGATATGAATGAGAAAGTCTATCAAGCACCAGCAGCTCATTTGCAGTTAAAATCGACAGGAAAACGATTACTAGCTATTGACGAAGGTAATGACCATGTTGTTTTTCGGTACTATTGATAATATTGTTATATTGCATTCTCAGGCTGAAGTGTTTGAATATGGATCTAACATTAATTGAAATGTGTGGACTTTCGAATAAAATGCTTAGATTGTATGGTGGGTGGGGTGGGTAAGTCTTTAAAATGACTGTTTTTTCTTTCTTTTCTTAAAACATGCCTTAAGTACAAATTCATTTTGTTAGTTCTTTGTAAATAAATTATGTTCGTATTATACAGTTTTCAGGCCTCCCACTGGTCCTAATTTTCCTAACTTTTGAAGATTTATGACAAAAGTCCTAAATTTTCCTAAATATTTAATAATTGGTCCTAAATTTCTTAAATTAGTCAATGAAAATAAAAATAATGCAATGTTGTCTTGTTGCAATTTTCTTGGTTAATCAGGTTCCTTGGTTATTGGAATTTGAATATCTTTTGAGTGGATCTTGTCATGATTAAGAATTCTAAAAGGGATAAAGCGAGCTAGTCTGTCATTATGGCCAGAGGTCCACTCTAATCCGACTTCTTTGTTTAGGAGTCACGCGATGGGAAACTTGTATTTTTCCTAATTTATCAATAAAAAATGTCCTAAATTTTCCTAATCTTCAATAATTTGTCCTAATTTCCTAAATAATTAGGAAAAAAATCTGGTGGGAGCCCTCAGTTTTGGCATTTAACTACACTCAGCATTTGCAGTTTTAAAATGCAGTCTTTTATAAAAACTATCCAAAAAACAGTCACCCCAAATTGGTGAAATGGCTATGTTTTTTTCTTCGGAAAACCGGAATTTGACCCCACCCTACAATTAGGTTACTGAGAGTACCATTCAGTTACAGTAGCAACCCAAATTTTATATAGCATGATTTTGTGGAAAATTATAGCTAAAAACTTTTTCATTTGCAACCACTCATTCTGATGGACAATAGTATAATGGAGTAACCACTCATTCTGATGGACAATAGTATAATGGAGACACAATTACTGTACTTGCATTTTAATTATTCCATTTGAGTTATCATTAGTCCGGTTAAATTGTCAGCAATCGATTCCATTTATGGCTAACTGACTAAAGATTGACTAGTCAACAACTGGTCAATCAGAATTTTAACTAGTCCACTCAAAACACTTTATTCTATTAGCAGCTGATCGACATGAAACCTCGCCAGTCAAATTGATACTCCACTAGTCGACTTGATGACTCAAATTTTTGCACCAAATTAGCTTCATATAAACATAGTCACACAAAAAGAGATAGTCTGGAAACACGGGCCGTTTGTTGTGGTTTTCTATTGTATTCAGCGAAGTATGTTGAACCTACCGGGGTGGCCCGAGCGAACCTGCACAGAATTTAAAACTAACATGGCCGGTATGGAAGATTTCTACACTGGCGATTATATGGATGCAATTTTAGCCGGTGAGACATTGCAGTTGTAAATAGAGCTGTTTTCACCGGGCATTGAGAATGGAAATTATAGAAAAACAAATAAAGTTTTTTCCTATGCTTCCCGTTCAAAACGCCATTTTAAAAATGCTGTGCAGGCAAGAGAATGGGAACTAGTCAAATTTGCGCTACAAAAACATAAAACAATAGGCTACTGTTTGTTTCCAGACTATCTCTTTTCGTGTGACTGATATAACAGAAATGTATATATAAAGTAAAAATAGTGATAAGATTAATTCACATTTAGGAACTGCAAGCCATGATACTCCAGTCGAAGAAAAAAGAAGCACAATTTCTACTGGTGCGACTTCACTAGTATTCTGATTAGCTCAACTTTCAAGGGGAGACGACTTGCAATCTGTCTAGAAGAAAGAAGCTGAAAAAGAGTTTTATATAGAAAGTGTGACTGTGTGCATATTTAAGACTGCTTAAGTCACGACTCTTATTAATATTGGTCTAATCATGTCACTCTATTGAGTGAGAATAACTGTGGACATCGCATACTTGTTGGTAATATGAAACTTAATGTCAAATAATGTGACGAGTCTACCAGTTGTCAATGAATGTGCTTTAATTTTACTTTACGTAATCTGTCTTTTTAGGGCGGAAAAGAATAGTATTGAAAAGACTAAAAGTAGCAAGAGATTTCGATACTGATTCATCTGACGAAGACATGTCACCTTATCCTTCAGCTGTGTCAACAGGTTAGAAAGCGATATTTGCTGTCTTCCATGAATATCATATGATCATATTTATCTGTTCTTCTATAGACCTGACACAAAATATTCCTCAAGTTACCCACCCATATATACTTTTTGGTAGTGTTTTTATCGTGTTATTCCTTAGGTAAATTCATGGTTCATTGTTGCCAGCCCTTTTAGATTATTCTGCAAAGTCACATTCCCGGAAGGTGTACCGTTTTGCGTCTTAAATGAAAATTTTACTTCATCTTTATTCATTGTAATACTGGATCTTGTCGATCACTTGCGCCCCACCCCCACCCAACTCCATGATTCTGAAATAATGATTGAGACAATTGCACCGACAACTGGCATCAGCACAACCAGTACACTGAGCCACTACTGCTCGCGTTAAGTGTTTTAAACGAATCCAGTCTATAAATTACTCCTCCACCCGGAATAAGACCTTAGGCTATTTTCGACTTACTACAGAATATACATTTATACAGCTCAGGTATACATTTACTGAGAATGTAAGATAATAGATGCTACATTAAAAGTGTCACCGACATATTGGATTTTAATTATTGTGGCAAGCAACTTAGTTTGGACTGTCAATGCTTTTTGCCATAATATCTCCATAGTTGATATGAGAAACAGTTATTTCCTGATGAAATGAGTATTATATATAGTATGTTTTCTTGCTACCCAGTTCAGTTATAGCAACATCTTGCATTTTCAGATTGAGCCTCATTCACTGGCATAAGATAATTATTAGCACACATAGAGAGTACAAAATTAAGTAAAATCTCACTGAACCTTAGAAAAGTGTAAAAAATGAAATTTATAAGTGTTTTCCAGTTGTTTGCAACTGCAAGTTTCCCTAATGTGCATGTGTAAAGTTTTAGTCTGCTAATTAATTAGTCATTATGTTAAAGGGGAGGTGTAGCAGTAGGGAATTAAGATTTCAAAGTTTTTATTAGCAGTTATTGAGTGACATGAAATCTGTGTGCAAGGTATGCTGCCTTAAAACATCTTTTTATTCTCAATTACCTACCGATAATGTTCTTTATAGAAAGAAATATAGCTACAAGACATTCAAGTCAAAATGATAAATCAAATGACAATATTGAATCATTACAAGATTTTAATAATGCTGCACTACCAAAGGGTAAGTTTTGTATCTCTGTTTTCTGATATAAATAGCTAATTGTTGTTAGTTAATTGATATTACTTCAGCATTTTTAGATTTCAGATTTCCTCAAAGCATTGTGTACCAAGTGCATGCATGGCAATTTTGTTACTTGGAAGAACAGAAATTTTCTTTGAGAGTACATATGTTTATTGTTAGTACATATTATCATTCCCACTTTTAGAGCGAAACTACACACTGTGGACAGAAAGTCAAAAATCAAAATTTGTGAAAACGTTTGGAAAATATGTCCAAGACAGTTCATTGGGTTGGCCAAGTAAGCATTCTTTTTCTGGGCTATTACATGGTTGGAGAGCAGAAAACTTAATTTAAAAAAGGATGGTACAAGTTTCCTCCCTTCGTTCTGTATAAATAACCGGCAACACTGGTGTTCTGTGTAGGTTTTTGAATGTGGTGTACCGTATTTATTTGTGTAAGTACGTAATGTAATATTTCAAATTTCGAGAATAGGTTGTACTAATCTTCAAAATCAAAAAATTATTTTTTAAGAAGGTTACCACAAAAAACTCCTCCAATCTCCTTTTCAACAAGTCATAAACTCCTCCAACAATGTTCTAACTTATCCTCAATCAAAACATTTTATTTTGTTTAGCCCTTTTCATATTGGTATCTTCAGGAGAACCTGAGATATTGTGCAGTTAAACTTATTCTTTTACAAGCTAAGTTTAAGTGTAGTTTAAAGCATATATATCAATAGTCGAATTTCAGTCGAATACATCGAATTTCTTGCTTGTGTTTTTTGTTAAATAAATAAACCCATGACAACCATTGAAATATATATACCGGGGTCTGTTGGTAACCAGAACCAGAAATAAGTCTCGTCTATTTTTGCTTACCTTCCTGAGACATGATCAAAGGTTTGGTTGTAAGTCCTCAAATTGTCAGATTGTTTCGTGGTCCAGTACTAACGTGCTGCGGCTGCTCGTTTTTGGTTTAAATTATCATGTATCCCATGCATATTGCATCCACAATGTATATAATGAGGTTGGGAGGGATGCTCATCCCTGGAGACATTCATATACACTTTTTCAATCATAATAAGAAGCGTCTTTTTTTAGACCGCGATGAAATGCTCAATTTCCAGGAAGACACCGGTATCCAGGTAAATACATTACGAAATAAAATTAATAACGAACGAAAGACTTTGTCAAAGAAAGTAGCCGAACGAAGAGTATCTCTAAATATAGAATAACTGGTTCAAAGACAATTTCTATGAAGAAACTCTGGTCGGTGATATATTATATATATCGGTGATATTATTACGATATCTTACGAAAAATAAATTAAAGAAAGTTAACAGAATGAAAATCAAACGCCTAGTGAAACACGCAATTACGACGAAACGTTCATTTTCACATTATTTTGCTGATTTTGAACAGGTTTTTTGTCCATTAAGCACCAGTGTTATTAATTAGTATTTACAAATTTACCAAAAACGTTTATCAATTATCACATTTTCTAAAACTATTGAAGTACTTTGAAATCGAGAGTAGTCAAAGTGCCGTAATATGCATTACTGAAGCAATATATTAGAATTTGATAACGTTTGTTGTTAGAACTGGCATGTATAGTTGTTAATTTAAGATTGTTTCTTATATTTCCGTTCGATATTTTATTTTATTGTTTAAGACCTTATCTGTTATAAATCTTCTCATTTGGGCGAACTTTACTAATACTTATAAAATCGAAGACAAGAATTTTTTCGAGAATGACATCCTAAGCTCGGAAATACTTAAGTTCGTTTGCCAAACAAAATTTATTGTAATGACTTCGCATTTTTTGAGTTTTAAACTGTCTTGTTATTTTTCTATATACAAAATCCAGCTTGACTGGAATAAAATTTAACAGAAAAACGTGAATCGAATGTACTAGTATTGGAAGTTTTGAATGCAAGCGTTTTATAAGGTTATGTTTTATTTTTAAAGTAGAGGTGTGGGTTTTTTATATGGTTACGGTTTACTTTTTACAGACTCCGCGTTTGAATGTTTTTGTGGCCGATTCGTTGTTGTTCAATTGAATCTTTTCTATTACATTTTTTTTGTAAGTTACTTGATATTTGAATTAACTTTTCGGGTTGTTTATATGGAGTAAAAACATCCCGGTCAACCGAGTCCGCGTCGTGAAGGTGTTGGATCGTAAAATAGGTCAACTGCATTGATCCTGTGTCTCGTGGCAGATTTCATATAGACGCTGGACAATTGTTAAGTTTAATTGAACAATAACGTCACGTGATCTGAGAAGGCATCGTAAATCATCCCAGCAAATAAAGTGACACGATTGACCAGATGTTTCCTATGCAATTTAACTCTTGGTTGTCCTTAATATTTACATAAGTTTTTGTTACTTTATATTTGGAATAGAAGCTCTATAACTCATTAACAATTGTCTTCTTTTCCCTTTCTGTCTATCGCAGAAAATGAAACTAAAGCGAAGTTACCTATCAATTCAAAACATTACCCATGGTCACTTGCCCCGGTGCATTAACCAATAATAAAAAAGATTCCACCATTAAACTGCACTGTCCACTGTATTAAACAAAGATGTTACTATAATGTCTACATGTGTGAATAAGTACCACACTCGGTACTGTTCTGCGGGACAATATATTAAGGTACTTCGTGGAGCAAGTTTTGAGTAACTTTGGTTGACCGACCACCTTATGGCTGGTAGCAGTAATTTAACACCTTATGGCTGGTAGCAGTAATTTAACCTACTGTGCATCACAGCGTCTGTAATCTGCTTAATTTGTCGTACGGCATTAGTTCAATCTCTCATGAGTGCAATTTGTCGAACGGCAAATACGGTGTTGTCTAGTAGAACAGTGTGGATACTGTAGGACCTTCATTGATAGCAGTAAAGTAAGTACTGAGGAGGTTATCCTGAGTAAAAATTCATGAAATAAATCAATAGGCTAGAACCGTTTGATTCTCTTATCCACGTAGTATACCATACGATATTCTTTGCTTGTTGCTCATGTTCACCTACGCACAGAGTTACAGCAACTAAAAATTTAGATGATGTCATATAGCAAATAGATTTAACTGAGCGAGAAGTTAATCTAAGTTTGTTGAACGAACAGCTTTATCCCTAGAAGTAGCTACTCTACTAACACAAAACCAAAATCACAGCCTTTAGTAAGCTTGCAACTTGGCAGCCTCGTCCCTAAGTCTTTTTTGTCTGTGTTACAGCCGCTTCGGTTTTCCATCAAAGAGCGCTGCGGTTATAATACAGTTAAAGAAGACCTAGGGATGAGGTTGGCAACTTGGTTTCTTTTTCCGTTGTAGTTGTCTGCTCAAAAGAAACAAACATAATCCAGCGTCTATTGGCTTTTCCACAATGACATCACACCCTTTCCTAATAAAGTGTTCATGTAGTATGCCTGGATACCATATAATCCAGAATTTATGTGCAAAATCATCCGCAAAACCATGGTATACTAAAAGGAAAGCTTACTTGTGTGGTTTCGAGACTTCACAAAAAGTTGAAAACTCTTGAGTAGATGGTGGTTGAATAACGCTTGTTTATAACGATAAAAAAATGAAAACGTTTGTATAACGATAGGGTTGTGTTCCATCAATTTTCTCAGTGGGTTTCTTTTTCAGCATCTTCGTTGAAGAGAGAAATCAATGTCATTCAAAGACTAGTTCGATTAGTGATCATCATGCAAACAACGTTGGCAAATGGGAATCCACCTAAAGTTAACATTTTATATATCTATATATATATATATTATATACATAAGTGCCTATAAATATGTGAATATAAAATTAAAAAATGCTGCAAATGACAGAAGGGTAGTATGTCAATGCAATATAACACCCAGATTTTCAATATATTTACATGTCCACTTTAGGGCAATATAACGTCTAAATTTTCGTAAAGTGGACTCCTAAGTGTTAAAAAAACTTAAGCTGGAACTTTTTAATTTTTCTTAAGTATATGTGTCATCTAATAACCTATATGGAAAGATCATGCCATGCTGTTAGTTTTCTTACTGAAGATTTGTTGCCACTTTAACTAGGTCCGGAAAAAATATACTTTATGTGGACAGCCACTTTACAATGACTTTTTCATAAAAAGCCACTTTTGGTAGATATGTATGTATGTATGTATGTATGTATGTATGTATGTATGTATGTATGTATGTAT
>JAODUM010098129.1:0-13783 GCA_025399915.1 Enypniastes eximia
GGTTCTTGCACTCACTATGGTGGACCTACATACAAAATATGAAGCTTCACCAATATGTACTTTTGAAGTTACGGTGTTTACAAGGTTTTTAGACTTTGACCTCTGTTTCCATCAAATGACCTCTGACCTCCACCAAAATAATAGAGTTTCTGCACTCACTAAGCTGGACCAACATACCACATAGAGGTTAACCTAGCCATTCTTTGTTATCATTTGTATAAGATTTTCAGACTATCTTGACCTCAAATGACCTTTAACCTCCACCAAAAAACTATGCACTATGGTGTATCTACATGTCGATGAAGTTTGATAAAGCTGTTCTTTTGGAGTTATGTTTACAAGGTTTTTGAGTTTGATCTCTCTTGACCTCTAATGAATTTTTCATCCACCAACAATAATAGGGTACTTATATTCACTAAGCCACACCAACATATTACATATGAAGTTTTACCCACCTGTACTTTTGAATTATCATGTTTACAAGGTTTTAAGACTGACCACTGTTGAGGTCAAATGACCTTTCACCTCTGCCAAAAACAGTAAGGTTATTTTACTCAATATAAGAAAGCCACATAACAAATATGAGTTTTCTGATGTCCGCCATCTTGAGATATCGTGTTTACAAAGTTTTTAGGTGTTGACAACTGTTGACCCCAAATGACCTTTGACCTCCCCCATGTTTTGTGAAGTTGTTGAACACTATAAAAGTTCTCTACCATATACATATAAACTTTGTTAATCTTGCGGTCTTTGAGATATAGCATTTTTAAGATTTTCACATCTTTTGACCACCAAAGACAATAGGTTCTTGTATTCAATATAGGGAAGCCACGTACCAAACATGAGATTTGCTGATGTTTTCCCATCCTGAGATCATGTTTACAAGCTGTTTCAGGTGTTGAACACTGTTGACCCCAAAATGACCTTTGACCTCTCCATGTTGTGCAAAGTTGGTGCATAATATAAGAGTTCCCTACCATAGACAAATAAACTTTGTTTGTAGTACGGTCCTCGAGATATTTTGACCTCCACCAAAAATATGGTTCCTGTACTCAATATAGGCAAGCCACATAACCAAATATGAGATTTACTGATGTTTGCCATCATCAGATATCATGTTTTCAAGCTGTATACAAGGTATTCAGGTGCTGACCCAAAATGACCTTTGACCACCATATTGTGTGATGTCATTGCACATTATAAGAGTTCCCAACCATACACAAATACACTTTGTTCATTTTATAGTCATTCAGATAGTATTTTTAAGATTTTCACATTTTGACCTATGTTGACCTCAAGTGACCTTTGCCAAATACAATAGGGTTTTATGATCCTTCATGAGATTTGCTGATGTTTGCCATCCCATCTTGAGATATCGTGTTTACAAGTCATTTTCAAGTGTTGACCCCAACTGACCTCCCCCATGCTTGAAGTTGTTGTACATCATAAGTGTTCCCTACAATAGACATATAAACTTTGTTTATCTTACGGTCCTGGAGATATACTGTTTTCAAGACTTTCACATTTTGACCGCTGTTAACCTTTGATCTATGCCAAAAGCAATGGGGTTTTTGTACTCAATATAGGGAAGCCACATACCGAATATGAGATTCTCCCCATGTTGTGTAAGTTGTTGCGCATCATAAGTGTTCCCTACCATAAACATATAAACTTGGTTTATCTTACGGTCCTCGAGATATTGTTTTCAAGATTTTCACCTCAAAAAACATTTGACCTTCACCAAAAACAAAAGGGTTCTTGTTGTCACTAAGGTGGACCTACATGCTAAATATAAAGTTCAGCCAAACTATACCTTTGGAGATATGGTGTTTACAAGGCCAGGGCGTCACACACGCAATCACCATCGCATAGATTCCTTTTGCCTTTGGCAAGGAATAAAAAAATCAAATCTTTGAGTACAAGTTATTGAATTTTTGAAACATTGTAACTTTATACTCAAAGATTTGATTTTATAATAAAAGTTGAAGTTTTTGGAAAAAAAAAATCAAAAACAGAATTTAAAGGGTGATTATCAAACAAAGGACAATCTAGTAGATGTTTAGCAGAGATGTCAGTCCGACAGCGAGTGCAGACAGGACAAGGAGTATTAGATAGATGAGAATGAGTATAGTAGGAATGGCAGATACGCAAATGAGTAATAATAGTCCTTTCGATAAGAACTATGAAGGGGAGTATTTCCTATTTTAGGTTTAATGCTTAAAAGTTTATCAATATCCAGATTCCGGCATTGGGTTTGCCAAAGGTTCAAAATGGAACGATAAAAATCAGTTGAAGGAAGAGGAGTATTAGAGATGTGCAGAGTCAGCCTTGTCATTTCCATATATACCTATATGACTATGATCCAGAAAGAAATGATTCTTTTATTTCAATTATATAAAGAATCATGTTTTTGTAGAATTTGATAAGAGGGGTTTTCCAAGTAAGATTTTGATTCCAGTGATTTTGAAACGTATACTCAGTGAAAGTTAAGGCCAGGAGGATAGCTTTTGCCTCGGCAGAAAATATGGAGGCAGCATTTGGGATGTTATTTTTTTTAGAAGTCTGCTTTGAGTATGCAGAAAGCCCCAAATAAACAGAGTATATATAGTAAGTGTGTGAATTGTTGCACATAAGAGTTCTATCCATATATACAATTTCCAATAAATAGAAATAAAGAAAATCCGTTTTTTAAAGATATATATTGATCAACACAAACTAAAAACAATGAAACAATTAAAGCAAGTGCAAAATGGAACAAAATTCAAGAAATACCAACTGTAAGGATTTTTATTGAAAAATCAATTAAACAAACACAGGAAAAATATGTACATTAGTGAATATGGTATGAGGCTTGACCACTTCTGATGGACAACAATCACAATGTTTGCTACAAGTAAAACAATACCGCAAAAGCTCAGCTCAAGTTTAGACTTGATCGAGTCTCCTGATTCAAATATTTATAATGATGGTAAAATAACGAAGATATTTTGCTGATCAAAGCAAAGTTCGATCATATATTATATAGGATGTTGAAATCTAATTTTTAACAAGACTTATTTATCCCTTAACACATCTATGTTTTCAGAAAATGATCCATAATGACCTCAAATGACTGTTGGTGCCACAAACCTGCAGGTTTATAGTGTTCCAAATTCAAACTGTTATAAACATGCCAAGATTTCTAATATGCCCAATAAATAGAAATGCAGCAATTCTGTTTTTATATTGAAAACCACACAACACAAACTAAAAACAATGAAACAAAGCTAGTATAAAGAAAACATAATTTTGAACATAACTAATTAAAAAATTGACCCAAATTTAGAAAAATATCAACTGAAGTATTTTTTAGATTTCTTGCCCACATATAGAACCAGAAACCCAATCGGCTTAGTGATTCCTTGTCAATTTATGATAAAACAGGTTCTTGCACTGATTGTCGACATACATACCAAATATAATCAGGCTTTAATTTTTGAGTTGTACTATTTACAAGGTGTTTGGACTTTGAACTTGCATAAAATTTGACCTCCATCAAAGCAGGGGGGGCAATATGAAGCTTCACAAATCTGTACTTTTTTAAGTTTGTTTACAAGGTTTTCTGTTGGCCTCAAATGACATTTGATCTGCACCAAAACAATATGGTTTACTTTCCATCTTGACCCCCAAATGACTGACTTCCCCATGTTATGTGAAGTTGTTGCACAATACAAGAGAGTTCCTTACCATAAACATATAAACTTTATTTGTTGTATGGTCCTCAAGATAGTGTTTTCAAGATTCACATTTTGACCATGTTGCCCTCAAATGACCTCCACCAAAAAATAGGGTTCTTGTACTATAGGCAAGCCACATAATCAAATACGAGATTTACTGAGGTTTGCCATATTTAGATATCCTATCCCTTTGACCTCCCATATTGTATGAAGTTCCCGACCATACACAAAAACGTTCATTTTATAGTCCTTCAGATAGAGTTTTTAAGATTTTGACCTCTGTTGACCTTTGCCAAACACAATGGGGTTCTTGTACTCCATATAGGGAAGCCACATACCGAATGCAAGATTTGCTGGAGATATCATATTTACAAGCAGTTTTCATGTGTTGACCCCAACTGACCTTTGACCTCCCCCAAGTTATGTGTTGTTGCACATCATAAGTGCCTACCATAGACATATACACTTTGTATTTTAGTCCTGGAGATATGCAGTTTTCAAGATTTTCACATTTTGACCTCTGCCAAAAATTATAGGGTTCTTGTACCCAATATAGGGAAGCTACATACCAAATATGAAATTTGCTGATGTTTGCAATTTTTAGATCATGTTTACAAGCCATTTACAGGGTTTTCCTTTGACCTCATCATAAGTGTTCCCTACCATAGACATAAACTTTGTATATCTTACGGTCCGAGATAAACTGTTTTCAAAATTTTCATGTTTTGACCTCAAATGACCATCACCAGAAACAATAGGGTTCTTGTGCTCACTAAGGTGGATGTACATGCCAAATATGAAGTTCAGCCAAACTATATAAGGCCAACATACACAAACACACATGTAATCACCATCGCATAGATTCCTTTTGCCATCGAATCAAAAAATGAAACGAGTATACAATATACAATAGAAAATTTAGAAAAATATCAATTGAAGTATTTTTTAGATTTCTTGCCCACATAGAAAAAATTAAATACAATAGAAAAATATGTACCACTTTTCAAACATAATTTTAACCGCTGATGGACAACCATCACGATGTTTGCTTACCCACTCACACATATCTATCAGCTACAATAATGGACAGCAATAATGCAAAAGCTCAGCTGTGGTTTAGACTTGATCAAGTCTCCATTGATTGAACAAAGATTTTGTTGCTCAAAACCAAGGTCAATCATGCCTACACATTATCAGAACCTAAAACACAAACTGACCCTAGTGACCTCACATGATATGATGTCAGTACATGATTGGTTCAACACATGTTTTCAGAAAATGATCCATATTTACCTCAAATTAAAAATTATGAATGACACTACTACATACAACACCGACCAAATTTCAAACAAAAATAAATCATTTAAAAACGATGTCAAAATGTACCACATACCATCTTCATTATAGTAATATAATTAATAATAGTGCATAATTTGTTTCCAACATTCCCAGCAACACTAATTGCATACACACTAGATAAGAAATAATTATGTCAAATATGAAAACATTTGAAAAAAATATGAGCAGCATGAAATCACAATAAAAACAATATGGCACATCTGCAAGCCATGGGTTATAAGAATACCACATATGACATCCCACATACACCCACACCACCAGACTGCATAGGCTTCTGATGCCATTGCATCAGAATAACTGACCAAAAATGTCAAATGACAACCTAATTAATGTCACTGCTCCTTGCAGACAAACTGAGGACATGTGTATACTGTAGGTGGACTTTATTTAATATACATTTTTTGGTACCCAGTTACTAATGCCAAGTTACTATACTATGTCACAATAAATCACGATCACTATTTTTAGGGGCCCTTTTTAACAGCAAAGGTCATAGTCACCCAAAACCTTTTTATACCAGTTAGGGGCATGATATAGAATGGGTCTGGTGTAGTGTCGAAACGAGCCCTGCTCCCTTGCCTAGCATATTAGCACTACTGTCAATCCCAATGGCTGCTTGTCGAAGAACCATACAATTTAACTATTTACAATGTTTAATATATACACAAACATAATACAAAAAGGTAGCAGAGCACCTCAATCAGCATTACATCCAATACATTTTACAGAATGTTAATTTTTCTACACAATAGCCACATTAATTGGAGGCAATACAAAACTGTTTACATTTGACTCTATTCTACTTTAAGAAACAAATTAGCTAAACATGTATTGTAAAAATATTCATATTGTACAACACAAATACTGTACATGTCAACTGAACATCTTGAAGGCATTTCAACTACAATATGCTGCCATAAAAGAATCATTATAATGTAAAAGTTTTTTTTTAATCTTTACTTCCGTCATCCATTCTTTCCGTTCTACATCTCGTTGTTGTTTAGACAATGCCTTCCATTCATTCATATAGAATTTGTAATAGTTTGTAGATACCTCAAAATCAGTGATATTAGCTTCTCTTAGTTTCTTAGCAACATAATGCATGCTTGGACTACCATAGCAATTTTTTCGTCTTTTCTTCCTTCTCCATTTTTTTTCCTTGAATTTTTCAAATAACTTGTCATTGATTTCTTTTTTTAAAAGTGACATTCTTCCAAACTAACATTCCTAGAACACTTAGTAATAAATTCTGGAAGTTTCACAATAAATTTGTCAATATCACACAACTTTCTACTTTCAATACTTTCCAAAACAAACTTAAAATCTAATACCTTATGTCCATTTCTATGAGCCTGTCTAACATGCATTGGTATTTTCTTCTTAACATTTAGTTGATTACTCAATACAATATATACTTTTGTAGACAAACTACTTTTCAATGGAAGATGCTTCTTAACCCTACCACCGTGTTGTGTTATTAATTCTGCAAACTGCTTCTGAGACAAAATTTTACCACATTTTAATTTAGGCACTACACCACTTAGTACAAAACACAATCCCTCAAAAATAAGAGCATTATCATGCTGGTCTTTGAGAGAAACTTCAAGCAACTTACTTTCTTTCCATTTCCTAAAAAAATGCTGAATGACCATAAATCTTAGTTTATACCATTGCTGAATTTTTCTAGCAGTCATATTTCTACATATATATAAATCAAATGCTTTTGAAGCTTGTTTTGATGATTCAGACCCATCTTCATTCTTAATAGCATAATGCAAGTTTTTCCATTTATTACGAAAAATTGATATAAAAGAATCAATCTTTTGTTTACCACCATTTCTTGTGGTGTGCTGGTAAAAATAACAATTATGGTCATAATTGGCATGCTCGCCAGCTTCTGCTCGAAATCTACCCAAAGAGAATGGTAATCTTTCCATAAGAATTGGTGCTATGTCAATCAGCTTTATCATATAAGGAGTAAAATTTTTGTGACCATACCTAATTTTAAACAATTGATAAAATGATTCAGCATGAAACACATAATCGGTCTTATCCTTATCACTATAACCCCACATGTAATCACAGGGGTGTAATGAACCAACAAGTTTACCCTCCAACAATATAGGTTCTGGGTCTGCCTTCAATATAGATATCATTGAATAAAACTGAGACCATATCTGCTTCTCAATCTCTAAATGGGAATAACTGTCCTGAAGGTTCCGCAGTTCATTATTTACTTGATTTGAGCAAGGATTCTTTAGCAATATCGTAAAGAACTAACATTATGTAAAACATGTGGAAACTGATCTTCCTTTCCTAATGGTGCTCTGACAGTCGGTGTGCCGTTAAATTTGAAACAACAACAACCCACTCTTATCAAAATGTATCCTAAACTGACCCTGCCTGACATAACGTTTGTTAATATTATTTTCAAGATTGCAGATAAGATCTTCCTTGTTGTATTGGTTTGCTTCTTGACACTGTAATGCTTTATTTGCTTCAGATAATATATCTTCCACAACTAAGTTTAGAAATTTCTCAACAGACCTTGCAAGTGCATGCAACAAACACAAGGCAACATTTTCTATAGGGATAGAATGTAAGAGTGATTGTGGATGTTGTCTGTCAATCTTAGAGTTTAGTTTTGTACGAAAACCATCCTTGTCAGTATTACCCTTTGATGCTTTGTTGCATTTAGTGTATATATTCCAGCCCTCCTCAGATGTTGGGTCTAACCCGTCATCAGCTAGAATTGCCTCCATAAACATCTCGTCACTGGTTACATAAAATTTATTACTTTTAGATAACTTCTTGATTATCTTATCCAGATTGAAGTTTGAATGAACTAAGTTTTCTTCAAGGTTTTCTCTAGAATCCTTTTCATAAAAAAGTGCAAAAGGATAAATCTCCTTTGATGACTGATGGGAATATCCATGAAGAACTGCTTCATTATTTAATATACTGAGACTAAGAAAAACACTCTTCTTTCCACCTATCTCACGCCCATCCCCATATAAATGCCAATGCATAGGTTTTTGAAGCCAATAATATTTAAACTTTAAGACTTCAATTAACCTTTCAGGGTCAATTGCCCAACCTGTATAATTGCATCAAATTCATCATTATATTGTTTCTTCTTTTCAAGTTCTTTAGTCTTTGTAGGTATTAAACCAGGAAATTGGTGCCTTAATTCATCTGTATGCCTATTACCACCAAAATTCTCTTGTAAATATATTAGGGCTTCAACAGACATAGGCTTTGCATTTTCAGAAGCAATTTCATCTAGAAATGAATCATATTTTTTTGCCTTTTAGTACTTGGTAACAATTTTAATATATTAAGCAAGTCATCTTTATTAAGTAACATGCTATTTATGTTTGTACTGGATGGCTTACATAAAGTCTGAATGTCCTTCAAAAAGTCATTTTTATTTTGTTTGCATATATATTCATACCAGTCATTCATTTGCATTGTGAACAATCTCTTCCTATTCTTATCATTTACTTTATCCTTCCTTTGCAAAAAATTATAGTTTCGCTGAGCATATGATCCAGCACAAAGGTCCTCGAACCTTTTATCATTTTCAATAGAGTTAACTAACAACTTATTTTTGGGACACAAGTTGATAAATTCTTTACGAAATGCTGATATCAACATATCCCATTTCTCTTTACTTTGAAGTCTACACCAGCTGTTCTCTTCATCAAGTAGAGATATCAGTGCTTCCAACTTAATAAATTGTCTATGTGTCTTATAGTATAAAAATATATTTTCTTTTTGATAACCCAGTTTGTCCAAGCGTTTTTCAATAGCTGTATATCCTTCCTTTTTAATATGCTTATGCATTCCTATTACCTCAAAACTTTCTTTGCAAGCAATATATATACTATTATGTAATATTCTATAAGGAATAGCAGAGTCATTCACCCATAAAAACATACCATTTTTTTCTGTAAATGCAGATGTTGCATAATTGGCCTCACAAAGAATAGAACCACTCTTTTGGATAGGGCTAACACTTCCAAATGCAGAGTTATGTTTCAACACTTTTAGTTTGTTTGCAATAGGTGTACTCGTATACATGTTGCCCATAACAGGACTAGGTGTGCCACTTGGCCAATTGCCACTTTTCCTCTTTGAGGAGGGGGTACCATATAAATCTTCTTTAGATTCATTCCTATTTGTAGTTTGAGTAGTGTCACACACAGGAGAACTCTTACATGGTGTAAGTGAAGGATTGTGTGTGGTTCCAGACTGGCTTGCTGTAGACGAATTACCAATAACAGGATTAGGTGTGCCACTTTTCCTCTTTGAGGAGGGAGTCCCACATGAATCTTTTTTAGATTCATTCCTATTTGTAGCCGGAGTAGAGTCACAGACAGGGGAACTCTTACACAGTGTATGTGAAGGATTGTGTGTGGTTCCAGACTGGCTTGTTGTAGGCCAACTACCCACAACAGGACTAGGTGTGCCACTTGAGAGACTGCCACTTTTCTTCTTTGAGGAGGGGGCACCATATGAACCTTTTTTAGATTCATTCCTATTTACAGCCGGAGTAGTGTCACACACAGGGGAACTCTTACACAGTGTATGTGAAGGATTTTGTGTGGTTCCAGACTGGCTTGCTGTAGACGAATTACCCATAACAGGATTAGGTGTGACACTTTTCCTCTTTGAGGAGGGGGTCCCATATGAACCTTTAGATTCATTCCTATTTATAGCCGGAGTAGTGTTGCACACCAGGGAACTCTTACATGGTGTATCTGAAGGATTGTGAGTGGTTTCAGACTGGCTTGCTGTAGACGAATTACCCATAACAGGATTCGGTGTACCTTTAGTGTCATTGCCGTGACAAGTGGAGGTTCTAAATGTGTAGACATCATCATTTTTAAAATTTAATGTGACACCACCATTATCATCCTGCCTATTATGTATTAGTACATGCACACCATTATAGTCAGGAGAGGTAACAAACTGACTTGATGTGTCATTCTGGTCACTACGAACAGCACCAGAGAATGTAGCACACCTCAACCTATGAGGTCCCTCATAGGGCTTACCATCAATTCTTACATAAGAGCCCTGGTTTTTTACTACATTTAAAAAATGTGATGGCCGCATTATTACTGCGCCAGTTAAAATATATGGAACATTAAAAATATTAATAATCTCATCAATCTTAACAGGTGGAATTTGCAAATAGCATCCATTTTCAAGTCCAAGTTCTACAACTAAAAAACATGGTTATAACACAAGAGTTTCAAGAAAATCTAAGGATGCATTGCACTCTCTACAACATTTGTCCTTATCTCTACCAAGTGAGATTACATCAGTCTCAATTGCCTTGGACAATATTCCACCTGCCATTGCAATGCTTGCATGACCTACAATTAAATGATCACTGTACACCTTGAAAACCTCTTCTTTCATGCCCACACTCAATAGGCAGTTTATAATAACTGAGCTGAAATATATCTGGGTTTTCACCTATCAAGGCTTGCAAACCAACAATAAATTCTGCATCATAGCAACCCTTTGGAAGGAATGCAGTTTTAGTCCTCTGATCATGCAGTAATCAATCAATTCCAGACTATTTCTCTAAGCCCACAGTAGTTTGCACCACTCAACATTTTTCTATAATGACAAATAGACACAAGTGCATCAGTAATGTCACCTGAAGACTGCCATATTTCTTTCGAAGAGTGATTTAAAATACTATAATTAAAAAGCTCTATTAGGGAATCAATTGCACATGATGCACCATGTGCATGCCATTGGCATATCAAACCATTTTTAAAATATGAAATCTCTCTCATAATTCAACAAATATACATAACAGAAACAAAGTAAAAAGCAAGGGAGAATTATCATAATTATGTAATATCTTACTCAAGTTGGTTACTAAAAATTTGGCTACAACACAAAGGGCCATTCTCTGCCAACTTAACAAATAGGTTTGCAGTTCACCCTCTCAGATTTTGCTGAAAATCATTTTCAGCATAGCTTTATTAATATATGTGAAAACATGGTAAATGGTGGCTAGGGTCCTTTGAAACTTCGGTCCAATACCCAAAATAGGACTAGTATTGGGCCTAGTATTGTCATATATTCAGCTATATTTTGATAATCATATTTTGAAAAATGCAGGTACATTTTTGCAGATACCAGATCCTTGAAATTTGGGCTACAAATACCATAGGTATCTAGTTTGAGCCTTGTATCAACAAATGGGTTACCAAACAAGACAAAAATATAACACTATTCCCAACAGGTTGTTGAGCCAAGTTTTAAAGGGCTATAAATCCCAAACGACTTGCGAGTTTTGACCTATTTCTAGGTGTTCCATATGCTAATAATGATGTGCTGAAAAGTTTTCAACTAAATATGATTTGGCCTCAGTGTTGGTTTCAGATTAAAAGTAACAATTTTACCATGTTGGCTAAAATCCATGTAATGCTTTCTTAGTCACTTTGAAAGCTTCAGTATTCTCAGAAAGATATATAACAAAATTATGACAACTTCTGCATACTGCTATTAAATGAAATCCTTTCCCAAATCTTCAAAATGGACTGTGGCATACAGTATATTACAATAAATAACAGCAAATATTATGCTGGAAGCAAGGGGGTGAAGCAGAGTGCTAAAATTGTAACAAATACACCATGTTTATGTCATTAGTGTACAATACTGGACACAGACTAAACCCTAAAAAAGTCACTCGCAAATGATGGCGAGTTGATTGGTGATGGTGTGGTGAAGGTTAAATAATACTAATAGCAGTATGCAGATTTACAGAATTGAAGCAATAATCTATCATGCAAATTGTGTTGAGTTGATGTTGCCAAGAAGGAACTCTCTGTAATTATTACCAGGATCGCCAACACACGAAGCAAAGGAGGCTCTACAAGTTACAAGCCCGTCTGTACTGGTCGTAAACCTTAGTTTTGTTAAAAATCTAACCTGCTGGTCAGTTACATGTATGTCCCATCTACAACCCAACAGATTGTCCAGTTGCTGTATAGTATAATCCATCATCATATAGACTTTCAGTGGAACTATCTGAAAGTCTATTTCAGGGCAAGCTAAACCTATATGAAATTTGCAGGATGCTTGCCTGCTTTCTCAGACCAGCCTTCACTTCCTTATTGATCAACACCCGGAGGTTGATCATTCTAATTTCTTTGCGGTACATGTAATCATTCCTCAACCTCTCCAAGTGCCGTCGATACCTGGTCTCCTTCACAGTTCTAGCATATTGCTGGGTAGCCTTTATAATTTTTGTTGCTGTTAATTCCACCCTGGTGATTGGCTTACTAATTTTCACAAGGTCAATTAATCCATCTAATAAAACCCTTCCTCTGCAATATATCTCACCATCATCCTTGAAAATGTCTTCAATTACCATGCTTACATCAGGTGAGGACAGCTTGACAATGTCTCCACATTCTACTTTACTACCCTCATTGTAGGCAAAAAGTAATCTGAAAAATGGAAAACAAATAAAAATGCAGGTTAAACCCTTAGTGTAACAGACATATGGGATTTTCATTTGACCCTATAAACCCAATCTATGATTGGAAGGTATTGTGTTGCTTATTCTTATGGTATCATTGAAAATTAATTTAATTATTTTTTTAAAGATGAATTTGTGGGAAAAATTCTGAATGTTATTTTGTTTTAACGATGTTTACATAGTGAAAAAAGTGAGCGACATAAAAATTGTGCTAAATCGCTAATAATTAGGTCAAATTTGTATATTTGTATAAAAATATTTTTAGTGAATTCCCCATGTTGTTAGCTATCTTTCCCTCAAGAGAGTTGGGTGTTGGGAAAGTCACTTTAAAAATATTTGAAAAAAGGCTATAAACCAGTGATAAGCAAGTTACTTTACAATATTGAGGTGTCATTTAGCTCAAATAAGTAAATCTAGGCCAATTGAGGTGATTTTAATATGTATATACCCTTTGCATCATTTGAAAATTCGTACACACTAATTCCCATATACCTAAATCGAAGTAAAACTCACATACATGTACATAACAATTTTATAGTGTGGGTATGACACTTAGAAACATGCCCATTTTGTCCAAAATTAACTTTTTTGTTTGTGTTCACTAGTTGTGGGAAAACCATAGGGCATATAGCCCTATAACTTTGTATATACATGCATTCTATTTGTGTCTTTTGATATACCAAGACCCGCACAGATCATCATTTGTTTTTCTCTCAAAACATTTGAAATTTTGCATAAATGCTAATTAGCACCACAAAACAAAATACTTTAAAAAATTTACACAACCCACACTAAAATACAGTTGGGAAGGTAAATATGTCAAGTTACAAAACAAAATCAATAACTAAATCTGTGGTATATTCCTACTTCAAGCAGTATTTCAAAGTTTGCTCTGTCTAGGCTGGTACACTAAGGGTTAAACGATTCCTTGTCAATTTTGACATATAAAACCAGAAAGCCAATCAGCTTAGTGATTCCTTGCCAATTTTATAAGAACATGAATTTGGACTTGGAAAAATGATTTTACCATTGATAAATAACCCGATCAAACAGGTTCTTTCATAAAGTGCCTAGAAAGTTAGCATAAACAACTTCATCAGGCTTTAATTTTTGAGTTTTACTATTTACAAGGTATTTTGACTTTGAACTTGAATGATATTTGACCTCCATCAAAGCAGTAGGGTTGGTTCTTGCA
>JAODUM010099240.1:0-13783 GCA_025399915.1 Enypniastes eximia
ATCTGCAATGTTGTCATTATTATTACTTCTGTTATTATTATTATTATTATTATTATTATTATTATTATTTTGATAGGATAATCTAGACATTGATAGGATTATTTCGACATTGGTAGGATTATCTGGACGCGGGTAGGATTATCTAGACAATTGATAGGATAGTATAGACATTCGTAATTGGTAGGATTTTGGGGACATTATACGGTTAGAGATACAGTATATATTTATTATTATATTGGCATGTCGTTCTGTTTAGTAGTAGTAGGTGAACAGGAATAGCTACAATAAATGTAAACTTTGACTTTGGTGAAGAAAAATTGATTTAAAAGTAAACATTTAAATATTTGGGCTAAATAGAGTTGCGGATAGCTTTGCTGCGGGATGAGTGTTGTACGGACATACAGTTTGATACTGTTGCTACGCAGAAATAACATTCAGACCATTTCACATTCTCATTAATACGTTTCACCTTTCCACACTCCTTTTCCTATAACATACCAATACATAAGAAGGTGATAAGATTTGTCTGTCTCACACATATTAAACGTGAACGTTGGAAGAACATTGTACTGAGGTATTTTCGCTCGTTATGATAACAGGAGAAATTCGGGAACATAAAAGACAACACATGCAATAACAGCTAATATATCTCGGTAGAGGTTCTTCATAAAAATAACTCTACACTCATAGTGAGTTGCTCAATCTAGACGATATCATAAATATCTTATGGTACGAAGGACTTAGTAATTACCTTAATTAAGGCAACCAATATTTGCATAACAAATATTAGCGGGTTTTGACTGAAATCGCAAATATTAATAAACAAACCTAAAAAACGAAGATATGGGAAACCAATAATGGTACCTCCATCTAATTGTTTATTCCCTTCACGTAGAAGTAATAACCTTAATTACGGAAACCAATATTTGCATAACAAATATTAGCGGGTTTTGTTTATTCCCTTCGCGTAGAAGTACCAAATGTAAACTAATAGACACACTTCTCAGAAAACGTGTTGGAAGGACATAAAATAGGTGTCTTAAAAGTTGGTGACGCCATACGGATGCTAGTATCTCAGGGTTAATTCCTTTGAACAAGCAACTGTCCCAAACATTAACAAAAATACCAACAAAAACAATACTAGCAAAAACGTATTACTGCGCAGCAGAAATCCTGCTATCACCAGAATCGCTATGCAATCTCAAATATCTCCATAAAATAACAACTTTAAATATCACAGTTCTACACTTTTTCATTTATCCGAAGAATGCAAAAACTAAGGTAAACTTCCTATCCAACAAACTGAGAAGAGGGAAGATCGAAGACAGTACTGCGCTTTGAAAATATATTATATTGTTGATAATATATCTAACTACGTAACTTAGATTCACCAGTTTTGTGACGCGCTAAGGTTAGAGGGGCGCTAATTATGTAAACCTTTGTGTGCGCAAAATACAGAGGAGCTCGAATTTTAAGGGGGTTGAATTTAGAAAGACCCCGCATGTTTACCTTGGGTATGTATGGGGATGCTAGGTGTTTACCTTATAATAATTAACATTCCGGGACAACGTATTTCCATCAGAAACTCTATGCATGTTTTGTATAGAATTTACTACGTTCATAAGCGATTCTTGTCCGCACCTGCATCCAGGTGTACTTTTGAAGGGTACTAGTTCCAGCTAGGCACTTCTCAATATTAGCTTCTGTGATATTTCCAGATTTAATTAACTTTTCGCATTTCTGTTTTATGATTAGTGCGTATTTCAAAAGAAATAATTTCTTTCTTTTAACAATGGGAGACCTTGTCTTTTCAGAGATCTCGTAGTTGTCACTTTCTTTCAGCCATTTTTTATTACTTCCATCACTTCCATCGTCGCTTTCATTAAGTTCAGGTTCATAACAGACGTCATCATTTTCGTTGTCCGAATTACACTGAAATATATAGGGTAGATTGGTTATTATACACTGAAATTTTGAAAGTGAAAGTATCATCTGAAAATATGTTCTGCAGAAGTTAATAGTTATCTTGTTCACAAGTATGTATGGTAATGTGAGTAACAACGAAATCAGCACATGTCCTCACCTCAATGATCCTGTGTTTTCGCTTCTTGGCATTTCGTTTCGGATAAACTTTCGTTGGAAGCTATAAAGTATGGCAATCGAAAAAATAATCGAGAATGAAGTAAAAACATGAAATTCCTGATGATCAGGAATTTCGACCCATTGATTAAAATGGATACACTACATGCTGAGATTTAAAAAAAAATCAGTTACAATGAAAAGAAATACAGAAAATGACTTTCCGACCATAGCAACCTAAGTATATAATGATTTCAGTTCATATTTTAAACTTATTTTGATAGGATATTCTAGACATAGTTAGTGTTTACTTGTAATTATTTAATTATTTATTTTTATTTGTTTAGACAGCTTTAGTTAGAGAAAATTGTATAAAAGTGTATGCCTAAGCGCTTCCATTGAACATGCAGCTAGCTTACAATTTAAGATTATATAGCTTAACTCTTTCGCAGATAAGGGGGTCGTTAACGACCCCCTTGTAATAAATAAGTAAATACAGCGCTTCCACGGCAAAACAAACCAGGCTTGGATATGTACAGGGTCGTTAATGATCAATCTATGCTATAAAACATGGATATGGTGTATATAGAGAGATGTGTACTTATTTTAAAGAAAAATGCAAAATTGAAAACCAACAACATGGCGTCAAGAATCACAGTGACTGTGGATGAGATTTTGCAAGCTTGCATGGCTTCAGATGATGAAGATATTGAAGATAAAACATTCTCAGGAGATTCTTCTGATGAAGATATGCCATTAGATGAAACAGACATAGATTTTAATAAAATATTTAGCAATATTAACAAAGAAGAGCCTGTCTTGAGGGAACAGTATTTGTCCCCCCCCCCCCTCCTCTCCTCCTGTTGTTGAGGTTGAATCTGATGATAATCATGTAAGTACACATAAATACATCCTTGTGTGAGTGTTGTTATTGTCTAGTGGTCCTACAATTATATCCTTGCTGTAGAAAATCATGCAATAGCATATCATCATTGGCCGCCATATCTTTTACGAGACAATGAATTTCATGTACTTACCATAATTATACGCAGCTAGAGTTTTTATTCTTAAGAATTATATGAGAATACAGAATGTTGATGAACACCAAAGGTCATCATGTCTTTTTTATTTGTTCTTTTTGTTTATTTAGATACCTGGAGATTAGATACCCTAACTAGCTGTCCACTGCAAAGACAATAGGGATGTCTTTCTTGCATCACTTGCATCCACGTCAACCAAACAGAGTCGGTCATTCATCTCGGTGATGAGGATCAAGTCATTAAGCCCACCGTGATATGCCAGTATAATCAATTCATGAATGGAGTTGATAAATGTGACCAGTATCTGGCACTCTACACTATTCAAGGAACAACTTTGAAGTGGTGGAAGAAGGTATTCTTTCGCTTAGTCGAGCTTTCTATGATAAACTCTATGGTGGTTTATTTCCAGAATTGTCTGACGATATTGCAGAAACGTTAACCTCGTCGTACATACAGAACAATGCTATCCATCAACTAGTCCAGCCCTTATTGGATCTCAGAAATATTGGTGTTGTTCATAGCAGACAATCAAATGTCCATAAAAGTCGTTTGAACGGCAAACATTTTCCATGTCACGAGCGCAAATGTTGTACGGTGTGCGCCTATACAAGCAAGGAGCCAACGGGCAAGCAAAGTAGAAAGAAAACTTTCAATTACTGTGTCAGATGTAATAACTTCATCTGCAAAGATCGCTTTGAAGCCTATCATGTCAAAAGTAATCCAAGACAATAGACCATTGTGAACGCGATATTTTGAGAAATATTTTGAGAAATTTTGGTATTTTCCCGATTTTTTCCATATTATGTTGGATTTGATATTTTTAGATTTACCCAACATTTAGCATTAGAAATTTCAGTGTTTGTTTATCATATAATATACTGCATCTTTGGAAGATTTCATCAATTTCATCAGTTATTAAAATAAGGCTTTTCAAAATCTGTTTTTACATTTTCTTTTAAAAATAAGTTTTTTTTGCACGATTTCTAGCAAATGCTGACGTCAGCTTATTTTTTTATGAGGTATGTAGTTATGTATGTGTGTTAAAGCATTAAATAAGCTTTCAGAAAATATATAGTTTTAATATGTTATCATTTCTCCTGAATGAGATATTACCTTTCTCTTGTTGAGTGGTAAAAAATAAAAGTAATTTTCAAAATTATGGAATCTGCGAAAGAGTTAAGTAACCTCTGGCCTTAGTAGACTTGTTTTAGCACTACAACTGTCGCTGCTTTGTCACATCTACGCACTATACTCTTAAAACATCCATTGGATCCCTATCCAATCCTTACCTTCCTTTTTAAGTTCTTCCTGGATATTGGAGGTTGCTACAACAACAAAAAATTACCACATCACACTTCTTATGATCAAGAACAGAGATAAGAACATGTTATAACAGCCAACCATGAAATTCATTATAAGTGGTTGACAGAATTGTAATTTAACTCTCATCCTAATAATCTAAAATTGGATCAGTTTGCCACTTCGTGAATGAGTGCAGAATGCATTGACAGATTAGAAACTCTTTAAGCATGATGAGATACTGGGGGTGGTGAAGTGCACCTCCTTTGTGGTAATTAGACTAGCTATGTCAATCCCTTTAAGACATTTCTAAGGCGGGGGTAGATATTTCGTACATATTACTGAGCTGCGTTCTCAATTACCTATCAATAACAAAGAATACCTACCTTTAACTTATCATCTTCTATAATGTGACATGGCATAGAGTCTTGTTCAGCATTATTACATGACAACGAGTCTTGTTCAGCATTACATGACAACGAGTTTTGTTCAGCATTACATGACAACGAGTTTTGTTCAGCATTACATGACAACGAGTCTTGTTCAGCATTATTACATGACAACGAGTTTTGTTCAGCATTACATGACAACGAGTCTTGTTCGACGTTCAACTCATCCAACTCTGCAGTATCAACTTCCATAGCAATATAGGAAGATAATGCAGTATTTATCACACCGTCAGCATTTGTGTCACATGGTGAAGAGCTACGGTGAACCTAGTAGAAAAGCGTTTTTTATTATCCCATTTCACATGAAATAATGTATGGAACGGTCTAGTTAAGTCGCATATGGAGAGTGCAAATCAAAATAGACAAATAACGAGTTATGGTGTACAAATATAGTTCCCATGTATATTTAAGTTGAATGTCGGCTTGACAAGTGGGCTGAATGTATTCATTTAGTAGACTCCCACTTACTGAGATCTAACCTACCAAAGGAGTGACATTGTATTATCAAAAGGTAAAGCAGAGTAGCTACCAAAACATAAATGTATAGCATTATGAAAGTGGTATATCATTTCCGGAGTCAACAGGCTTGCTGAACTAGCTCAATTTCATATAAACACCCTCCTTTAATAGCTCACTTTGACAGAATAGGTTTATAAAAGCCAACATAATATCATCAACATAAACATATACCATCATGTCCACATCAGAGAGATCATCATCTTGCCCTGCATCCTATGGCGAAAATAGATTGATGTATCATAAATATGTTTACAATATATGTACTATGTCTATATCACTTTATCAATATGCCATACATACTCTCTTGGTACTTTGGTTGAATTAGCAGGAAATTGGTAGAATTATTAACAAATCACCGACACTACTGCTAACAGGAAAACTGCTATTAAATGGTGCTTTATAGATATACAATTCATGGTATTTATCAAATATTATAACCATGTAATCCTATAGATCCTATAGATTAGCAACATTATTTTGATTTATTATATAACATTTCACATGGCTATATTAAAATGAGGCAAAATCACTCAGACAGCCTTACATTTTATTTTGTTTACCTTGTTGTAGAACGAAGTTTTGTTGCTTTGGTTGTCTTCTGTCGCAATCTCATTCAGCATCGCAGTGATGTCGGCTAGTTCTTTCTTAGACAAATCTTTATTCTTTCTTTGAATCCACTTAAGGACTTTACCTCCTTTTGGTAGAGTAGTTGTAGCCTTCTGAATCTCTTCTGTAATCTTGTCAATGTCCCGATCCTCGACACGAAACACGCAACCTTTAACCGAAAAACTCTGATAGAGTTTCATAGCTATGTTAAGTGCATGCCGTTGATTAGATAATAAATTGTAGTGTATATCTGTTGTCTCTTCTCTATTTTTCATGAAATGCTTTGCAAAGTAGGCAGTTTCAAAGCCACCTTCATTGCATGCAAACGTTGCTATTGCGCATCGGATTCGTGTACAACTAACTCTTTGGTAATCATTTTTCTTCAAAACTGCTGCACTTTTAAAAGATGATGTAAGTGATGAGCTGACATTTGTTTGTGTCATTTTCTTGGATGTGGCAGATGCTGGAAGAAAGCACTTTTTTGATTTTGAACTGTTAAGCTTGTTTCGTAAGTGAGTGGTGTAAAATTGCAATTGGTCATATAATGTGCCTGGTATAACCACAAACTTTTCCCCATAAATTGTGGATGTTTTGTAGTTTGTATTTGAAACAACCTTGTGACCAGGGTACTCTGCAACAGTTTTAGCTTCCGCAATATCTGAAAGTCGTAACTCCATGATATTTGATGCTCGCAACCCATTAAGAATGCATAAGCTAGTCCCTGAATTTTATTGCAAAACGCCGAGTTATGCGAGTGACTTTTCTACTGCTCTTCATATAATGACGGTATTCTTTTATCAGGTGTTGTACAGCTAGACTTCGGCCATATTGTATAAAATGGCATGGTGTTAGGAGATGCCTTAGCTTATTTCGTCTCACATCAATTTTTCGTTGTTGTATGAAAGGATTCAATGCCTTATTAAAATCTTCTATTGCTTTCTCAAGATGCGACAACTGTAATCTACTCATGCCAGCAAAGATTTGTCTTCTCCTTAGGAACTGTATGAAGAAACCTAATGAGGTGTAACGTGAACGAAGCGTACTGGCTTGTACACCACCTTTCCTCCCAATCAAATGCATTGTTTGGTTATGATAATGATCGCGAAGGAGGTGTAGATTTGACAAAGCATTCGTCGGGAACATTGTCATTCTTTCACTAACAGTAGACCATACAAACTCTAATTTATTTCGATGTTGCGCAGAATTATTATGATCACCACTTGTTTCAAACAGATCTTCATAAAAAGCTTGGAGGATTGTCGGCGAATCCTCATAGTATATTGAAAAGTAGTCATCATCTTTAATATTCCACTTTATGCGCAAAGCAGAAGTTATTGCACATGCATTCTGCGGAATATAATGATCTGATTTGGATGTCACAGGAAGTGGTGCTGGCTTAGCACGCAGCAGGAAACCCCCTTCAGTATCTTCACTATCTGATGTATTTCTTGCTAGAGAAGCTGTATCTTTGCATTCCACAGTGTTCTCAATGTTTCCAGCTCGCCGCCGTGCATTATTTGTAGCAAAATCACAAGACCAATATATTTCTTTTGCTGACTGAACTCTCTCTGATACAGCAACACCTTTTAGTTTGTGTCGCTTGTTATTCCTTAAATGGTGGTCTAACCGGAGATGCCACTCATTACATTCTTCACATGGCACTGGTAAGGGTACATTATGTTTATCTGAACGGCACCACAGGTACATCACCCGCATTTCACTTTGCATCAGTTTAGCTTTCTTGCTATCAAACAGATGTATGTCACACAAGTGTCTTGCTAATTTTTCTTGTACACTGTTTTTACAGATGGGGCACTTATATATATAGCACCGACTACCATTTTCCATTCTAATTTCGGATACAGCATCTTTAGAACCCAGATTTTCAATTAGGAGGTTTTCTGTGGATTTCTCTAACTTCTCCTTCTTCCTTCGTTTTTTGATATCTTTACTTATCTTCTTTGTGGCTTTACTGTTGCTCTCCATTTTCTTCTTTGTGGCTTTTAAACTATAGTCTTCAGTCGGATCTAGGTATTCCCGTTCTGCAGCAAGCTCTGCTTTTCTTAGAGTGTCTGATGTGGCATCCGGTACGGCTTTCTAAGATGAGAGATAAGAGGGCCTGATTATGTAATTTGTGTCTACAGAGAGCGTTGTCTGGTGTGGAATAATGTCACCTTTGAAATGGGGCACCAATGACATAATTGGCCTAGCATTCTTTCATGTTGAATTTAAAATAGATTGTCTTATAGTGGTAAGTAACATTTTAACAATAAAGGAAAGGAAATATAAAGTAGATATACAGATGACATAATATACTTATCAAGCACAAAGTACATTCACGTGGCAGACACTGAGCATAAGGAATTCCGTAACAAGAAAGCTCCTATTGGAGCTAGTTTTCATTTTGAAGGCTATGCATAAACTGTACCTTTAAATGTACAAAGAGTGGTCTATTCCGGAATTTCTTGGAACGCTGAAGCAGGGATGTGTCTTTTTCCTAAAATGATAAACTCAAAAACACAATGGGCTAACAGATTACTACAAGGGGCCTTATGTGTGGGTTTAATTATCTCAAAACGGTGATGTGCAATATTTAAATATTTTGAACTAGCAGTTGCATTCCATTTTAAATGCATACGTAAAATGTTATTTTGTTATAATGTTGTAGAAATAACCATTCAGATATGTTATTATAATCTTAATATACTAACTTACTAAGATTCTTTGTTCAAAACACCTACTAGACCAACACTAAATGAACTCCAGTTTTATGATGCTTCCTTGCTCTAAAAGTACCAAATTTACTTTTTCAGTGTAAATTCTGTATATAGTTTGTGTGATCATAAACATGAAGGGAGATTTTCGATTGCATGGGAAGTGTTCACAAAAAATAAAAGTAAAAAAAGGTATGACATAACTATAATTACTTACACCGCTTGCTACACTAGCCCAAACTTCCTTTGCGGTAATACTGTGTGCTTTCTATAACAATAGTAATACTTATGAGATATACACACAATGAGGATACTTTACATCATCTACACAAGTTATAACAGCATATGGTACAAATTTCCCTGTATATAGAAAAATATATAGAACTGTATACAGAGAAATATGTACCATATGCTGTGTTCACTTGTTGTTTTGTTCTTACTTTTAGAGAGTTTGCCAGGTATATATTGGATAAAGGAATAATAAATTAAAATAATATAAAATTTTCATGTGTACCTTGACAACTGGACTGGAAGGTACTATTAAATCATCATCATCATCTTCATCATTACTACCATCTGCTTCACTTTCATCTATACAAATACAACAACGCATGGAAGAATTCAATATTATGTTGTCAGGCACTAGATCAAAATCACAATCGAATGAAAATTGATTAGCTCCAACTTGTTTTTTTTCTTCAACACACACAGTCAGTTTATGTTTCTTAATTCCTGGATGTCCAAATCTCTACAACATATACAATTGTTGTTCATCATACTAGATTCAGATCAACTAAGCATACTGGGTTATTCAAATACTTCAGATATTATGACGAGTATACACTAACAGTATTGCCATGTATACAGTAAGTTGGTTAAATGTGGGTTTCCTTTCATCAAGACATGTACAATAAGTATTGGACCACATTCACAACTCAAAACACATATTATATACTAATAATAGGTGTAATTTATCTAAGAAAACGTTATAAACCAAATTATATTACTAATATAAGACTAGCCTTGCCATTTGTACTCCACTCTCTGATGAAACAGTTTTACTAAAAAGAAAAGGAATGGCAACTGTATTAGCTCCATACATTAAAACTAAGCAATAATGACATTAGCAACATCCTTCAAAAAACCTCTAATTTTAGAGATATTTTCGCAATGAAACAACAAAAATACGGCAGCAAAACATAAACTACCTTTACTACCTTGCAGCCACTAATATCTGTATGTACTAATTTTTATGTATTTCAAATTAAGGTCCAAAAACATGGAGAGTTGTGATTATGAAAATAAATAATAGAAAAATAAATAGACCTACACTTATGCTCATCCTCTAGTAGTTTAGTTCTCACCATGTCTTTGAAAGTCTTATGGCTATCATCATCTTAATTAAATAAAGATGGTACATTGTAAAACTGCAGGACAAAATTGTAAAGTTAAATGATAATAAACTTTAGCCAGCCACTACATGACTACTGTACATCATTCAGAGAAAGTCAGTTGGGATAGAATCAGATATTTTACTGAGAGTTGTACATGTGGTTCAAAATCATTTTCCATTGTATTGGGTTAATACACCACCATGCTGTTTGAAGTTTAATCTTATCATTGATCAAGGCCTTACAACATAAAGACTCACTGGCTTGGTACAGTCATTCTTAATAAGTTGTGCAGAATAAGCAAACAAGAAATGTAGCTGCCAACCTGTGTTACTGGAATCATCACCCAGGATTTCATCATTGTCCCTGTCAAACGAGCAGCATATATTTATCATTACCAATAAGTAGAGAAACATATTAAACATAACTAAAACACGTTTTTTAATATATGAAAACGCAGGCCTTGAAATTTCAACAATTCACGTAATCCAAACCCAGGTTACGTTCAAACATACTTCAAACATACAGTTTTCGATACCATGGGTTCCGTGACTTTTCGTTACGGTAACAATAATTTCCGTTTTAGGTTCCCTAATTTTTTCGTTTTAGGTTCTGTAATCTAGCCTGGCGCTCCTCTCCCATAACATAGGCTCAAAAACATATTGACTGAGAAAATGTGTTGCAAGAATGTATCGTACCACAAAGCTGCAAGTGGTGAAGAATGAGAGATCGTTTGTCTCTTGCAATTACTCTTTTTAACAGATTTTGTTTATAAATCTTACATTGGATGATCATGGAATGGAAATTCAGTACCCTACATTTTAATTAATGGAACCGGGACGGTAACGGAACGAGCGTTGCCGTGAGATTTTGAGGGCTGAAACTTACATACCAATCATTGATGAACTTGGCTAAGAAAACTTCTGCCTGAAAGATAAAAAACATCCTACAGTAAATCTCCACAATTTGGTCATCAAGTTTCTGACTTAACCTACTGCTGTCTGTTATGTAGCTGTCAAACAATTAATTTCTGATCCTTATAGTCATTTCATCAAATTGTTTAAATTTCTAGTCTAACACATAGCTAAGTATAAGATACAGATAAACATTTTAAGCATCTAGGATCAAGTACAGTAGATACACAATCTAGTTTTTTTTATCCTGTAATTATACCATCTAGCCTGATATAGTTTCATATACAATATACATATATTTACTGAAAATATCATACTTTGGTTGCTGACCACCCTTGACTTCTAGCAAACATACGAACAACAGCTTCTGGCATTAACACCTTTAAGGCATATGAGTTGAGCTAAATATTATAAATAAATTAGGTCCACAATAGAATGTTAAGCATAATGAAGTGATTATTGTGGTGAAGTGCTTAATTCATGACATGTAATACTTAAATAAAAGAATTTAAAATCTACACAATGCTTTTTACAGAGTGTAAAGGCGTTTTTACTATATAGATGTGTCCTTGATGATAAAGCACTAAATGGTAGTGTAGAAATCTGTGATGAGTTAACAGCCAATACAGGATAATGTCTCAACAATATCAAGCTCAACCGTAGCCAACCACATCAGGTTTGTAACAAGGTACTACTTCTGATTCAATAAAAGTGTAGCTTTTGAAAACTTACTTCTGGCCTCTTGTGGCAAAAGGTTTCACTGATCAAACTGGTCAGCTTTTGTGATTGCTTGTCTGTTAATAATGATATCAGACATGAATCATCTAGTTTTCCTAAAAGAGAAGAATATCGAGGATGCCTTGTTTCTACAGTGAAACCTTAACTATATTGATTAGGAATAACATGGCAAGCACCTAAGTCTAATACAAGGAGGTAAGGAGCACTAGTAGGAATATACAGTACAGTATATACTACTGTATATTATATCACATCATCACTGGATAAGTCCGTTAAAGCAGGACAGACCTGTTTACTTAATTTCACTGATAGTTATTGATTAACTTATATATGCATTTATCACTGATTTATTCATTCATATGCTATACATACTGCATGTGAAAATATGTTCTTTACCAGAATAACTTACTCTGAGCTATAACACCTTCTTTAAACAACTTGTGTCGGAAACTTGTCATCTACATACAGATAAAAATGGGTATAAAAAAAAATTCAAAATGCTGTACGTAGGAACAATGTATTTTGGAGCAATAACTGTTGTTAATAATTAAAACAGCCAAAAACTTTTAGCACCTTTAAAAAAAACATTATTTTGAGTACGCAGATGTGTGTTCTAATTATAAATAAGAAGTCATTCGGCATTCAAACTGGGAGATATTGATGTGGTTGGAAGATAGAATTGACATTTTATGAAGTATTTACATAGAGATATATGATCTAATTTTACATGCAGTTTTACATGCAGTTTTAAAGTCAATAAAAACATGCAGTTTTAAAGTCAATAAGTCAGAGAGTAAACCATGACTTTGGAATGTATTACCAACAACAGCCAAAAGCTTAAAGTCGTTGCCCACTAGAGACTATAAAAGGTCCAGATGTTGTCAAACGGATCATCAGTAATCAATATTAACAATGTCAATGAATTTGACTTATAACATGTTTTACTTATGGTCCAAATTTCACAGCAAAGGGGTCGGAGGAAGTCGGTTTCCTGAAATGTTGGTGGCACTTCATTATGACGTCATCAGTCACCGATAATGACGATGTTGTTAAATAGGAATTCACAGGTTCTAACTGTGATCTAAGTTTTATGGAAAATGGATTACAGTAGAGGAAGTTGAAGTTTGTTATACTAATAATGCATGTTTGGGTTGGTATACCAATAGTTAGTTGAAGTTTGCTATACTAATAATACATGTTTATAATACAGTCTTAACGGGTCTTGTTGCTGCCACCAGTCTACAAGCAAAACTCCCAATTGCGTGAAATCAGCAATCACAGGTCGAGGTTCGCAAGGGGTTGATATATTCACGATTTTGATGCTTTACAGCTGGCCATTTCAATACTGGGAGATATATGTATATATCTCCCAGTAAGTACATATATGGTGTTCATATGTATGTAGCTAAATTTAAAGTCTGGATAACTTGAAAATTTCTATTTATTTCACTCAAGATAACATATACAGTAGTCCTCCATGACTTGAACTGTTATATATATACTGTACATATATTATAATATGTAGACATACAAATATTTTTCAAAACGTTACTTACCTCACCTGACAATACACCTTTTAAACTTTTTGACTGGACCACTTGTTTGATTCGTATACTTGTCATCCACTGGAAAGCTATATAAACAAACCGATATTAATTTCAAACTACTTTTTCCGTTACTTTCACTACCACTACCACTATCACTATATACTATAGTCATTGAGGACACTACAAGGTGAAGGGCAAAATGTTGAACAGACACCATCACAATTCTGAAAATGGATTTTCTCATTATGAGCCAAATGGTATCATAACCTGTCCACAAAGGCTACACTCTTTCACTCTTTAGTTATTTAAAAAAGAATTGTCATTTGTGAGATTACAGTTACGTATATGGAGGTTATTTCAAAATATTGTTGGAAGACTGTAAGAATAATGTATACAGTATCACAACATTTGATTACGTATCTACACTAGTTTCAATAAACATAAAAGTGTATCTGGCCATTGTTCCAATGCATGTACAATAGCTTAG
>JAODUM010100349.1:0-13714 GCA_025399915.1 Enypniastes eximia
ATAACAATAGCCTCCCGCCAAGCAGCCGGGAAGGTATTTGTTTGCCAAATATGATTATAAATATTTAGCAGAGTGTTTAAGGAACTAGTAGGGATTTTTTTAAGAAAGAATAATGAATGTTGTCAGGTCCATGAAGAAGGTTTAGAATCATGGAAACAACTTTAAGTTCGTTAAAGGTAAAAGGGAGATTATAAGATTCAAAGTTATTAGAAGTAAAATTTAGATGATTTTTTCTGCCTTAGCTTTGTTGTTATCAAAGGCAGGAGAGATGTTTGTAGTCGAAAAAGTTTTACTAAAGGTAGAACCAAGGCTATTAGCAATATCCTTTATATTAGTAACTTTGGTATTATTGATATTAAGGTGAGAGATTACGTCAGAGGAGTTCTTCCCTGTGACATTTTTAATCATATGCCGGACTTTTGAACTATATGTTTCGATGTTAATAGAAGAAATATAAATTTCCCAAGAGTCCTTTTTACTCTTTATAATAATTTCCCTAGCCTTAGCTCTAAGTTTTCGAACCGTATTGAGATTGTGAGAGTTGGGGTGTAGTTTCAAAATGTTGAGTGTTTTATTTTCTATTTTAATAGCATCCTTACAATCCTTATTAAACCAATGTTTTGATTTGTTTTTATTAGAAAAAATAATTGAAAGAAACGGTAGTATGAGCAATATTTATAATCTTGTTTTTAAACAAGTGAGAGGATCGTCTTCGTTTAGAATACTATCATTTATAACAGGGTTGCAGAGGTTTGTAAAAGTAGAAAGAGAAACTTCATCATCGCATAAGCTGTTATAGGGAACATAATCAACCATTATACGTGTTTAGGAATGTATGGTGAAAAGAATAATCATTTACATATAAATATGTAATCACAAGAAACTATACAGTAATAACACAAAGCCCAATAAATAGAGGATACAAATTTGAAAAGAAGAAAGACTTTATATAACAATTAAAAACATAAAAACAAAATCACCATCAATCATATTTGATAGAAGTTAAATGAGCGGCATTGAAGTCAACGATATTGGTTTTGACAAATGTCATCAATTTCCCGATCCAACGATTTGCTTTCGCATTCGCCGGACGCTCAATAGAAGAAGGGATTTGTTATTCTCAAATAACAAATCCCGATAGCAACTCCTTATTCCACCAAGTCGTTATATGACAATACGTCATTTGAAGCAAGACGGAAACATTCAGAGAGAGCGAGACAGAGAGTAGGAAAACTAAACATAGCACGAACACATTACACTCTTTTGTAAGACACAATAGAAAGACTTCAGTACTGAATGTTTGTTAACAGTTTCGTAATTTGCTCCAGCAAGAAATACGTACATATTGTAAAAATTCTGAAAGGAAAGCATGTTTTCCATCTGTTTTATAAAAATATTTTTCAGATACAATGCTTACCTTTTCACATACTACCATATGCTGAACTACAATATGCGCGATAACATAGACTGGTGACATTTCCATCTAAAATTATAGTCCGGAAGGAGAGAGGGGCCCCATGCACCCCTGAAATGTAATAACACCAAGCTTTTTAAACTGCTAATATTTCCTATTGACGTATTTGACTTGTTCACAAGACAAAAAGTGGCTCAGATTGTTCATTCGGCGGCCATCTTTCATTTCGCCACGAGACGTATGCAAAAATTTAAATAAATCACAGATTTTACCACGTACCACAAAAAATAAACGAAACCACTTTCCAATTGATTTTGGGTAACATATTATTTAAAAATATAATGATTTTTTTCATGTGTCATGTTCCATCACATATTAAAAACCATAATTTGTAAAACTGAAGTTAGACTAATAAATAGCCAACTAGTTAGGAAACTGTAAATCAATGATTTTGTCCTGATTAATATAATGGATATCCACCATGTAACACGCTGACTATGTAGCTGGACTAATACAGCCAGATATATTTACTCTCTAAGATGAAACTATTTGACATACAAATGAATAGGTTGGCAGTCAGTACATCATTATACGTGGTACAACTAATATAACTATTCTGAGCATCTTACCCTAAGAGATGGATAGTTTTAATCATATTATTAGGTAAATATGGTTTCACAATAGGTACATTTGGGTACTGATATCAAACAATACAGCCTTATTGACCCTACCCAAGACAAAATTGTCATTTTGGCGACTTTTTGGCCAAATATGGTCAACATGAGAGGTGTTATAATTTGTAATCAGAATTTTACGTAAGTATGGTTTAACAACCCTATTTTATTTAGAAAGGTTTTAATTTCTAAAACAGTCCTATTTATCACACGCAAGACAAAATTATAATTTCAGCCACTTGAGCTAAATATGGCCCAAATCATTGTTTATAGACGTACTGTCTGGTCTTATAATTTTTAATCAGAATTTTAGTTGAAAAAAGCCTTTACACAAAAGCTCTATCATTGACCCACCCAAGATAAAATTGCCACCTTTGCCACTTTGGGGCAAATATGGTCATAATCTGAATTACATAAACGAACGGTCATTATAGTTTACATCTACTGGTAACAGAAAGCAATATTTTACACTCCTTTGTGACGCAGGTTTTATCTGATCAAAAAATGTCACGCTGGTATATATTTACCAGTACTACAATTCACACAATTAACATGATTGCAGTATTTGGCACCAATGTTATATGGCAAATATTAGCAAAAACTATTAAAGTCGCCGGTACAATTATATAAACTATAATGTTTTGCCTAAAGATGGTCGCTAGCTATATAACCTGACGAACATTTTTTTTCTAGTGGTGGTCATGCGATATGTGTAGACCGTTTTCTGTCATTCGCTACAGAAACTAACCACACACCCACGCACATATATATACATGAGCTTGCACCAGCACCAGAAAGCCAATGGATTTCAAAATATACCTCAAGAATGATGAGAACAAATCATATATGATTGAGATGGTGCTGATAATCTGGTGCAATGGGGAGGCAGCTAAGACGCTGGAGGTGTGTTTCATTGTACTTATTGTTGGGCGGGAGTGAACAGTATCCAAGATCCATCACCTTCGGTCCAATCAGAAGAGGAGCAATATGCGGATAATCCTCTACCTCCAACATGCAAAAAATGAAGGATATCAGTCAGCAATCGTCAGAAGTTCGGACAGTGATGTGTTTTCATTCTGCTATATTACGCTCACCAAATCAATATCACTGTCTACCTAGATACTGGAAAGGCACGCTCACATTTTGCACAGTATATCAGCTCAATAATTGGTCAATACTAATATACATGGAAATAATGCAACCGTGAATTTAAGGGTAAGCTGGATCATCTAACTTGAGAAGATTGAAAAGAAGCCTAAATTACAAACGGACTTTGCATCCCGTCTGAACTGTGGTAGTTTTTACTTACATAATATATGTGCGTTTTAGTGATTGATGTTGATTAGGTTAGTACATTTATGTCGAAAAAGGTTGCAGATTAAATAGCATGTCCAGAGTAGACCTAACACGCCTTCCACCATACAAGAAGTCTCCATATCCTTGTATCCAACTATATGAATGGATAGATGGTCAACTCGAGCCTCTGTGGTCAGATGAGTCTAGTCTTTCCACAAAGTCATGTGTAGACATTCTAGTTAGAAGTAATGCATAAAACGACGAAGGGGCGGGGAGAAAAGGAGAGGACAGAGATAACGACTTTGAGGATATGGTAAACGTTCTTGATTAAGACAGACAACGATATTGACAATGATGACGAAAGTGCTGGCTTATATCGGTTGAAATATATAAACTGCAACATATAAACATCTGCAACATATAAACAAAATACAAAACTAATGTTTTAAATGATGATTCAAAACTTACATGGACAAATTATTTTATTTATATTTCTAGGATATGTGGTAAAATGTTATAACTTATTTAAATTTTCGCATATGCTCGTACCAAAATCCAAGATGGCCGCCAAATGGACACTTTGAGTCACTTTTCTTCTTAGGAACATGTCAGATGTGTCAATAGACACCATTAGTAACTTAAAAAAACTTGATTTTATTAAATCACATAGGGTATGTGCATGGGGAACCCTCTCTCCTCAACTATTACAGTAGTTCCCAGTTAATTTATTAAGGCCAGCACATTACACACATCGATAGTGCTGTCCTTGTCATGAATGGAAAATAGTTAAGAAAAATAACTAACTTTATTCTTAGACAAGATATTAATGACCTGATATATCATGTGATTCACAACGATCATTTTCTCGCACTAAAATACAATTATTGTTGACGGGTTTATTAGATTTGAGTCCCAGTACTGAGTATGTCAACCTTTTCGCGATCCCAGTACTAGTTTCCTATAACTTAGTTTCTTACAGAAAAGGGGATAAATGTGAAGCGCGAGGCAGACTGATTCAAAAAACGATTATATTATATTTCTTCATATAGAAGCCGGAATGTGGATAATGTGAATTATTTATTGAATTATTTATTATGTGAAGCGCGAGGCAGACTGATTAAAAAACGATGATATTCTATTTCTTCATATAGAAGCCGGAATGTGGATAATGTGAATTAATTTAGAAACTTTAGCAAACTATACCGATTGTAATCTGATATTGAATTTCAGCTTACATAAGACGAAATCATCATATTTTATGGAAATATTAGTTTAAAATTAGTAATGTAATAAGAAGCTTCCATGGAGTTAAATTTTATAAATAATACGCAGATATACCGATGATTGCCCGACATTCCTATGTTCACATATCCTAAAATGTATATCTTTACATATCCTAACATTCTTATGTTTACATATATAATGCCAAGTTCCTGATATTGTTTTGTTCAACTTTTGGATGGGATATTAGATGAAAATTTAAAGCATTGACGAAACACAAAATACATGTGATTGAACACACCATAGAAAGTTTGAATGCAATCCGACTTTTCGTTGCAAAGTTACAACAATTCAAGATTCTGAACTTTGACCCCAGTAGTACAGTATACACGTTCACACCATTTGTTTTTATTCGGAGCGCCTCAAACAGGGGAGCAATTGTGGTTTTGCGCCACCGTTAAATCCCAATTCGTTTGTGGACAACACAAACTCTTGCAATGACAAAGTACCTATCGACACATATTCAAATTTCAAATAATATTAAAGAATTGATACTATACTAAAATCACTAACACATGTATATATGTTATGGTTGTTTTGTGTGCTATAGGTCTATGACCTTTAGCGAAAGTTTAAGATACTTTATAAAAGAGAAGCTCACTTGGTGAAATCTCCATTATTTAGTAAACAAAGCAACTTCAGTGATTTATTTTATATCGCACTTTCCAATAATAGTCCGATATTGTAATGAAGCAGTCTCAAGAGATCAGTAACTACAGCATTTGCAAAACCAAACTGAATGAATGTTACGACATGAATAAACTCGATAATTGATTGTTAACTATATTCCTTTATTTGAATACTTTCTATAAAATTAAATGGATACATGTGCAGATGTCTCCTTCAGAACTGTCATTGACTGTATATAAAGAATTAATGTTGGGGTATTTGGATGACCCGTAGGATTATATTTAACGGTGGCGCTAAACCGCTATACCTAATCCAGTTTGAGGCGCTCAGCCGCTCTGCATCAAAAAGGGGCGCGAATGGTGCATACTATACTACTGACACCATTTTTAAACTCTTTAATATTCATTATATGAACACCAAAACAATAGGGTTCTTCTACTCACTATAGTACATCGACACAGTAAGTATGACAAACATCCACCATTCCTTGTTCAGTTTAGCCTACCGAAGCTCTTGCCCCATATAAATATGGGTAATATGAAATTCCACACATATAATCATGTACCGGTACCTGTCCTCACCCAACGCCATCATACAAAGTGTGTATACAATGTGATATTCAGTTACGATGTTATTGGAATTTCAAGATGTTGACATTTCACTTCATTAATATTCATGAATGAGCAACAAGAGCAACAAAGTTCTTCTTTCGCGTACTCGCTATAGTGCATCTACATAGTAAGTATGACCAACATGCATCATGCTATTGTTGAGTTATCACGTACTGAAGCTATTGCTAAAATAATCTTAATACCAATCCCCTCATCAATGTGAATAACATCAAAATCAAAGCATACCATCATGTCCATGTCGTCACCAAATACAACTATACAAAGTTTGAATACAATCCGACATTTGGTTACGAAGTTATTTTAATTTCAAGATTTTGACCTTTGACATCATTAATATTTATGAAATGAGCACCAAGAACAACAGAGTTATTGTACTTACTATAGTTCATCTACATATTAAGTATGACCAACATCCATCATTCCTTGTAGAGGTATCAGGTGCTGACTGGAAGCTATTGTTAACAATAATATTTAGCCGTTTCCATAAATATATGCATAATATAAAAATTAAAACATACCATCATGTACATGTCTTAACCCAAAATCATTATCCCAAGTTTTAAAACAATTGGAATTTTGTTGTGAAGGTATTGTACTTTCAAGGAGAACTTTGACACAGGGACTCATTAATATTCATGATATTAATACCAAAAAGAATAGCTTTCTCCTCACCTAGTACATCTACCTAGCAAGCATGCACAACATTAATACTTCCATTGTTGAGTTATCACGTACCGAAGATACTGTTAACAAAATAATGTACATCCCCACCCCTCATAAATATGCATAATGTCACAATTAACACATACCATTATGTACCTGTCCTCACCCAACACCATCATACCCAGTTAGAATACAATTCGACATTCAGTTATGAAGTTAATGTAATTTCAATATTTGAACCCATGACCTCATTAATATTCTCAATATACAAACACCAACAACAATATGGTTCTTCTGCGCACTATGGTACATCTACATAGTGTGACCAACATCCATCATTCCCATGTTGTGTTATCGTATATTGAAGTTATTCTTAAAAATAACATAAAGTCCCAGCCCCTACTCACTATAGTACATCTCCATAGTAAGAATGACCAACATGCATCATTCATTTGTTGTTATCGCGTACCGAAGCAATTGTTAACAAAATAATATCAACCCCGCCCCTTTATAAGTATGCATAATATCAAAATGTACGCATACCTATCATCACTCAACATATCATCCCAAGTTTGATTGCAATCCAATACTTGGTTGCGAAGTTATCGCAATTTCAAGATTTTGACATTTGACCAAAACTAATACGGTACTTCTACTCACTATGGTACATTTACATAATGAGTATGATCAACATACATTACCCCATGTTGAGTTATCGCGTCCCGGTAACAAAGACAAGCATCACACATAGATATATGAACCTGACCAAATGTGTCATATTATTTTTTGGAGTGGTTTATTTCGGAGAGGGAGTGATGGAGATTATAGGGAGGCTGATCCCCAAATTACTCCTTGACGCCGAAACTGTAAAAGACACAAATCTGTCTTGGACCTGGTTAATCCGGGTCCAGCCCTTATATGGTCTTCGGGCAAGTTATCCACCCAACCTATATCATTGACGTCCTATCATTTCAGTTGAACATTTCTTTGAATAACATAACCCACTTAATGCATACTAAGGTCACGGGAGATAAACCAACGTATTGTACCCCGGTGAAGTCAACCAACTTATGTAATTTCATAATTAAAAGTATTTCAGTTGTTCTACAGATATTTTGTGGCACGTCTGATTTTTGTAAATTTCTTGCCATTTCGTTATTTAGTAGAACAGCTACAACATACTTATGCTTGACTATTTATTAATAAGATAAGCAAGCTGGCTAAACTAATTCAAACCAGTTGACACACATCACACTCTGGCCTACAATAACGTTGACTGGTAACGTTATCGTCGATGACCCAGCAAATGGTATCAACAACCTACTGTTATTTGTTAATAACGCTGCTATTCCATCATATAGATAATGGACATGTACGGTAGTTTCTTATCGGAAAGATATGTCTCCTCATGGCATCTCCATGGTCTGATACAGTGAGTGGCAGGAGTCTAGCCAGTATTTATAATGAAAGGAGTGATTTGGATTTGATTGATGAATGGCACTGGGGATTTCGGGGGTACCGTACATCCCAGAAATTGTCAAGATAAATTGCGATGTTCCAAGGCCTAGTCCATACGTGATCTTGAGCTTGATATCAGATTCCCGCTCAAGATCAGATATCTGGTGTAAACCAATATATGACCTGGATCAGATCCACCGATTCTGATCGTGGGAGAGACCAGGATCAAGAGGCGATCAGACCCGCGCTCGAGATCAGCTGTCTGGTGTAAACGTAATCTGTATAAACGGTGACCCTGGATCAGGGATGACCTTTGTTTCACTCCGTGTATTACGATCCAGGCCACACCTAGCGGCTTCCCGCGAAATTAACCAACGTTAAAACTTGCACAGGAAAACCAACTGACTGTCAGATAAATTATACTGGGAATTGTTTGGATTATGTAACAGTCTTATATACTTCGGCCTTGTTCTTTGCTATCCCCGGATCATGATTCCCCAATGCTGACCTTGCTCTATGGGGTAGAAAATACGTTCATGTGTTCTCATTTGGGTGTGAGTTTGCGATCAGATTCGACCGTATGGGATCTGATTACGTGCATGGGTAAACAGGAAGTCGAATTGGGTCATTGAAAATCCGCGAAATATACAACACAGTTGAACGTACAAACAACAGGCAAACAAGATATTATGTAACAGTCTTGAGAGCAAGTCAGCTGATTTGCCTTCACACACATGTGTTTTGAGAATTTCATCAGTGGATCTGATCGCGTGATAAGTTTCATGATCCTATCCTCGAGTAGCCCTGGAGAAATACTAGTTGACTCCAGTTGGAAAATACAACTGATTCCAATTGGTCCCAACTGGTTCCAATTGGTTCCAACTGGAACAAACAGGTGAAAATTTTGAACAGTCAAAATTTCCAAGTTGTACCGGTTGGAAACGGTTGAAACAAATTGGAACCAATTGGATCAAAATCAAGCGACGGTGATCAGATCGGGTGAGCGTTCTTACAGTAAATAATCGGTGGATCTGATCGCGAGCTCGTACTCGAGTGAGAACACGCCCTTCTTGTTGCTTGATCTCTAAGCTGGCATCCGAGTACGAGGAGAAATCAGGTTTAAACGCGCGGTGGTTCAAATTAATTTCACTTTAGTGGGCATGTGATACAGTAATAAGAGCAGCGGTCATGGTATAACGCGGTCTAAGTCATTTTATCCTGAGAAAGATGTTGACAATTAAAAAACACAATTATTTCACGACGCCCTAATTTTTCCAATAACTTGTTATTGTTACTGTACTACCTTGAGGTTTGATGAAGCCGCTTGATGCCCTTTGTTCTATGTTTGCTGATGGTGCTCAGCAACGTCGTATCAATACTATATTTGTATGGAACGCTACTGTTGTACTTTAACACTCTAACAGATATAAAATTGAAATCATATGTTTTGAATAAATTTGGTTACAAACCTTTGTGAAAATTATTTTGAGGTAAAAGGGATAATTGTTTATGCAAATTTGATCAAAAGGCTGAACAACTCAAATCTATAAATTGTTTTTATGTATAATGTAAACTTGCAAAAGAATAAGTCTTATGTATATTTTTTCTGTGCAAAAATCAGTGTATGTTTTCTACATTTATCTAGCATAATGACGTACATACATATTTCACGCACAGTTTGCTGATAACCACTACCACTATAAAACAATGCTATAAACGATTACTGAGTCTTCTTTGCAATAAAATCTGCTTTTCACTTGACAGTTTTAAATTGTTTACGTCAAAACTCCCACAGGAACGCATAGTTAAACACATAATTATTATTTTTCTTTTTCTATGTTTAATATATTTTTGCGATAGTAGTCGCATATAACAGAGGTGGCGTTTAATTAATGGAAAACAGTGATATTTGTTATTATAAATATGTGGGAATGACCTTTATAGTATACCAAGGTTTTCAAAATCATTACATGAGTAATTTATTGATTGTAATTTGACGGTTTTGGTAATGTTATCGTTCTACAATGATATAGATTATACTGCTGCTAACAACGATGATGATAATTAGGATAAGTGACATGAGAATGATGATGATGACGATGATGAGAAAGATACAGATAAGGCGGATGATCATGATAATGTGGATGCTAAAATTAATAATCAGTATGATAAAAGCGATGATTATAATAATGTTGATGATGATAATACTGATGATGATGATAATAATAGTAATGTTCATGATGATGATGACAATAATAATAATAATAATAATACTATTAATGATTATGATGCTGATGATGATGACGAATATGGTAGTGTTGGTAATAATAATATTGATGATAATAATGCTAATAATTAAAAGAAATATTGATGATAATAATAATAATAATAATAATAATAATAATGTTGATAATAATAATAGTAATAATATTTATGATGATGGGGATGGTTATAATGATGATGATAATTGTAATAATAATGGTGTGGATGATAACGATGGTTGATGATGATGATGATGATGATGATGATAATGGTAATGATGATGACCAAAAACGTTCACGATGATCACATCTTTGATGACAAGTTTGGTGAGAAGTATGATTATGGCCAATCGTTAATAATGTTGTTGACGATGAATTGGTTTACAACAAGAATGATGAATGTGATGATAATGATAATAATAATGTTGATGATGATTTTGATATTAATGAAAAAGATAATGTTGATGATTCTGATTCATGTTGACGGTAAACATATCGTTGATGATAAGTTTGATGACCGGGATGAATAAAGTGAATGATTGATAATGTTGTTGATGATGATATGGGGGACGACGAGGATGATTATCCTAATTAGGTTGATAATAATGTGTAAATATGGTAATTTATTATTTTATTCTGATTAAATTAATTTTCATACGAATGGTTATGGATATGTGAGGAATGATTACCGTATTTCGTAATGGTGTCCCAAAATTTCCAAGTACCCACTGACTTTCTTAATAATGGTGGATCCTCGGTCTACCAGCTGGTTTAGATTGACGGGTCAAGTCCCGATCGAATCGTATCAAAGACTTGAAATATGTGATCTAGTCTTTCTCGCTTTATGTCCAGTAATAATACGATTTGGAACAAGGGGAACAATACAATGTTCCACAACAGTAAAATTGGTATCGGACGGCGCTATTAAACATTCATCGTTATGAGTAAACTCTAACTCACTCAAAGTAAAATGGAATTATTATATAACACACGAGTATTGTGTCTGTAGTAATTAATATTGAGCACCTGAGTGTTGTGTACAGTATATAGTGATTATTATAGAGCACCCGAGTGTTGTATCTATGGTAATTATTATAGAGCATCCGAGTGTTGTATATGTAGTAATTATGGCAGAAGAGATCAGTGATCTGGACATTATTATAACGTCGAACAGCGTCAGTACTTAATTTTATTAAACTCACTGTAGCTAGACCAATACGAGGAAAATATATTCATTCTAGCATTTTGAAATCCACTGCTGAAAGAGCAATTGGGAACTAATTTAGGCAAGGTTAGATATTTTGGATGTGTGTGTGTATTGTAACACGTGTTTGTGAATCCGATAGATGAAGAACGGGCAGTTGACATATGTTGATTCACAATGCTCTGTTGATTTGCTGCCGACCAGATGTATATTTAAAGTGAACTTTTCACGCGGCAATGTCACATTGACTTCATATCTAATACGTCTCTTAGTTGCAGTATCAAAGTTGTTGGTCTATTTTCGTGTTTTAATATCCATTTAATGCAGCGTTTACAATGTACCCGGAGCAACATAACTAAAAACAGATGAGTCAGTTTGACATCTACGTTAGCATGACGATATGCTTATGTCTTAGCCTTATTATTTTGTCCTGGATGTGACGAATATTAATCAATGAGTAGACCGGTGGTTTAGCCAGGGCTCTGATCATGGGGATGGTGAGGTTCGTGTGGAGTACGGAAAAAAGTATTTATTACTACTCAGTACTCATTAATATTTGTAATTTTGTTCGCTCGACACATTTCCAGGGTGCGACAATTTTTCTGGGGCGCGCGTTCCCAAATATCCCGAGGCTACGCCACTGGAGTGGAGTCAATATTAAATTAACCAATGACGAGTATCACTTTAACTTTCTTGTTACCTTAAAGTTCATTTAATTAATAAGACGAGTGCAACCGACTAACTTCCTAATATGGGACAGGGACTGACATTTTGGTGAATTCGGAAAGAGATTTTAATACAATTAAATATTCAATACATACTGCAAGCGACTTCGTACCGGTTAATTTCCAAATTACCCACGTCATGCGCATGCGCAATATCGACTTATAATGTTCGAATTATATACATGAAGTCCAGATGCTGTACTAGTATGTCGTGGAATAACATTCGGATTTCGCCACACTGTCAAGCTGACATTCTAACTATTTTCCGATTAGCCAAGACCTATGTAATGAGGCTGAGAAGAAAATGAGCGAAATACTGGATGTGAAATTGTTTTCATCATATGACGAAGGAAGGTATGGTATTTTAACAAATTGCAAAGATTCGTAGACAAAAATTAATATAGTCGCCTCAAACAATATATTGATAGCCCATCTGATGTAAAACTTGGAAGACCGGTATTAAGAAACTGACCATACCCTACCTTATTCTATATTATCTCATTTCCTATACATTGGTAGTGTCCGGATGTGATCAAATTTTCACCTGGAGCTGAGTTGGAGGACTGTCACATGGACCAACTAAGCCTCAATCTAATCCGACTATTAGGAAGTATTAAATATGTATTCAGCATACTCTAGACTTACATTACAATATGAGATGGACCTTTTGTCAAAAATATTAACGACTTTTGTGTTTTGTTCCTTCACGTTTGAATCATTACGTGAATATAAGGTGTGAGTTATCCCCGTGTATGCGAATCCGGTTTGTATTGATTCTACGTGAGAAAGTTATCTGTCTTTCTTCTGTTTTGTTACATCTCGTATACCAATTAGTTAGAGAATCCCTGGTTACAGTGACCGTACAAAATGCCTCGATACTTCATTTACCTCCAATAATTTACCGGCCCCTATTGGTTTTATAGGATCGTGATATAATTGCTATTGAACCTTATAAATACCCGTAGTCGAAACATGTATATAATTCTCATCGTTTTGTGGTAGGTCTAACTCTTTCCATGGTGTCATAAAACGGTATTATAATGTCAGTCGTCTTTTCTATTTTATTAAGAAACCAAAGTTGGTTGAAACCGAATTGTTGATCGCGGACCACTTCCAGCACTCTTATCCTTCAGAAGGATTTTTCTTGCCACATTTATTATGCTAAAAAACGTGTATTGATGAAAGCGAAGAAGCGGACTAGCGCCGGTGCGTATCATCTGTAAACGATTGGATTATCAGTATTAACTGACATGTATACATAGTTGATTCGAACAGGATAATATAAATGCATGATTAAGGAGAGTGATGACGTAACCCTTTGTCATCATTAACCCACAGATCGATTCGATTATCTCTAATTAAATATTTTTAACCCACTATGTGCGCGCATTTGTAATATATAGTCGTCTGTAATTAACCGACCGGAATTTTTATAGATGGATTCGTTATCTCTCAATTTAGTTTAAAAACGAATTC
>JAODUM010101458.1:0-13621 GCA_025399915.1 Enypniastes eximia
ATATATATTTGACAGTTTGTATTCATTGTTCAATCACATTTGTGTGTGTGGATAAAGTAAAGGGACAACGTAAACAACTTTTACGTTTCATTTTAGCTTTATATAATGAAAAGCGTAAGGCATACTTGAAAGGTCAGTTAACGGTCGTTTCGCCCCCATTGCCAGTCTCTCTCCACAAAAAATATATAAGTTCCTCAAATTACTATTTCGCCCTCAAATTACCAGTTCGCCCCCAAATTACCAGTTCGCCCCCAAATGCCTACGACACTCGTTGGGTGAACTCGTAGTACGAGTTCACCCCAAGTGGTACCAGTTATCCCTCAAGTACATGGGCGTGGATCATGTGGGATGGAGGGACGCGTCTCCTCACTTCTTCCGCAAGGGGGGCCACCACCCAGTAAGTCCCGTAGTTCTTTCTGAGATAAAAATGTAGTACTGTCAATGTGCCTGCCATTTTGTTCATTTCTCATTCCAAAATTTTCCAAGATCTTCGCATCATCAATTTTCGTGTCATTTTTTGGTTAAATTCGGGCAATTTGTCTATTTTTCTGCAAAAGTTGTGGTTTTGACCACAACTTCTGACCGAAAAGTAGACCAATTGCCCGAATTTTGACCCGAAATTCTCGATTTTTCGAAACTTCCACCACAGTTTCAATAAATTTTGGTTTCAGAATTGGGGCATAAATTGTATATTTTTCGGTCAAAAAGCGGAGCGCCATCATCGTTGGCGCGAAGCGTGAATTTTTTGCTAAAACGCCTCCTAGGCTGCAGGAAATGGCACTTCCCATGCCTTGTTACTTCATCTCCAATCAAATTAGAGCTGGTATGCTTAGGTCTATACTGTAATATAACTTAGGTTACCGTGGCGTTACCAATCATAAATTGTTTATTTTTTTTAATTTTGGTTGGGGGAATGGGGGGCAGACCTTTTCCATGGGGGGATTCCCCCTTGCCCCCCCCCCCCCGTGGTGACGCCACTTCTCTCTGGTGCATATAAAGCCTTCAAATATGCGTAGCTTCCAAGGGCCCTTGACGGGCCCCTGGACCTCACGCCTATTGCGCAAAGCATTACGGCTAAAAATCTATTTTCGAAAAGGTCCCTTCCACTTTTGCTGAAGGATGCACGTTCATGCTCAAGTACATACCAGTTCGCCTCAAATACTTCAAGTCTCCCCAATTACCTACCAGATCGCCCAATAATCTACCAGTTCGCCCCGTGTTTATCTATTGATGTGATTATTTGCAGGTACATAGTAACTTTGTATGACAGGATAGAATATCTAACGAGGAAGTATTAAAAACATAGAAAACATTAGTAGCGATGTGAGGAGAAGATGGAAATATATTGGGAATATTCTCAGGCAAGACCATTACTGTGTGTATGCGGTGGCACTCTCCTTACTAAATCACACCAGGTGGTAGAAAATAAAATGAACTTAGTAATGACTGATAATAAACCGCGTAATTTCTTTCTGAAAGAATTTATAGTACTTAATAGCTCTAGAATTTGAAGTAATATTCTCTCTCGGTAATGTGTTCCAAATTTTAATTGCATGACAACGTATATTATATTTGGTTCAGCTACTATTCGTGTAAACAGATCCGAAGAAACTTTTAATGAGGAGTATATAAGTATGAACAAAACTATTCCTTTCAATTGAGCAATACTTGCAGGTCTAATACGAATACTCTAATTATTTCATTTTGACACGGTTCAATGGTTGCGGTTTGTTGTGAAAGCCCTTGTTAAATCCCTTAGAAACAAATTCAGATTGTTGAGGGATTTCTCTCCCTTTTTTAAAGGAATGCATATAGGCCTACAGATTTTCATCTTTACAAAAAGGGTACATCGGACCAGATCCGCATACCAGTATTGACTGTTTTATAATATTCCACTTGCGGATGCGTTTACATATAGATCACCCTTACTTTCTCACATTTTAACCACATAATGATACTTTCATAAAATGAGATGGCTGAAAGAAAAACAGAATTATCTTTGGTTTTTAGCCCTTAATTTTCATTGGAACACACCCCAATAATGTTCACTTTCCAATGTAGTCCCATTACCTTGGTAACAGAAACACAAACAACCCAGAAAATCCACAATAACGCCCCAGAAACATCACTTAATAAGACCAAGCTCTGCTCATATCATCCCTAACTTTTTAAACTATTTTTATTTTCCAGAACAGTGCGCCCTTTCCTCTGCAGTGACCGGTGCAGTCTCCAATAATTTCCAGATAAATTAAAGACTATCTACTTTAAAATATCACAGTGGACGTTCATATTTTGCTCTATTTCAAGCTATAAATACAAAATTCCTACAATGGTACCCCCTCCCCATGAACCATCTCCGCGATCAGGAAATGCGCTTCGCATGTTTCACCTTTGTTGAGACGATGTAGCCCCATAATCCAAAATACCTTCCGTACGGCTTCGAACCTCGGGTACCTAACACTATATCATAATGTCCTCTAGGCATAAATAGTGTACCATAAAATGGGGTGAATAGGAACAATTTTTCACATTTGTTTGATATAGCTCTTCATAACATTTACCTGGAACACATGATAATATGTACCCATGTAGCAGGCCTATATTGATCCCATATGAGCAAGATCCCGGCCATCTGGGCATCTGCCAACCCATATGATTTCCATACAGGGCCCGTATGGGTTAACCCATATGTAATATACTTTGGATGGCCCATATGGGTATCCTATGGGGAAAACATGGGCACGCCCATGCGGGCAGATATATAGGATGGCCCATATGGGTATCATATGAGGAAAACGTGGAGAATCCCATGTGGGCAAAATATGCGCTGGCCAATATGGGTGTCATATGGGAAAAACCTGGGAAAGCCCAAGATGACACCCATATGGACCAGCCCATATTTTCCCCACATGGGGTCGCCTATATTTTCACCATATAACACCCATATGGTCCATCCCCTGCCCAGCAGAAAATGGCAGTCAATACCTGTTATAAAATTAACATGTACTGACTGGAATACATGGGCCACCACATATGGGTCCCATATTCTGGCCCATATGGTATCTATATGATACTCATATGCACAGGTAGCAAGTCTATATGGGTCCCATATGAGTAAGATCCGGGCCATCTGGGCATGGGCCAACCCATATGTATCCCATATAGGCCCCATATGGGTTGACCCATATGGGATCTATTCTGGATGGCCCATGTGTGTGTCATATGGGGGAAACATGGGGGATCCCATGTGGGCACAACATGGGGGATCCCATGTGGGCACAACATGGGCTTGCCAATATGGGTGTCATATGGGAAAATCCTGGGCTAGCTCACATGGAAAGATGACACCCATATGGACCAGCCCATGTTTCCCCACATGGGGTTGCCTAGATTTTCACCATACGACACCAATATGGACCATCCCCTACCCAACATAAAATTCCAGTAGGTACCTATTACAAATTTAACAGGTACTGACTGGAATCAATGGGTTTTAACAGGGATTAACAGGTACCTGTTAAAACTAGTAATATGTAACAGGCATTACCAGACAATAATATGGATGGTTAACAGGTACCTGTTAATAGTATATTCCCCAAATTAAGTGTGTTGTTCAGTTATGAGATCGGTTTTTGGCAACTGATTGGATTGTTCTTGAGCGTGTTCAAAGGAAGAGTGCAAAGTTATTCAGTTCACTTGGTCCTCTGTCATATGAAGAGCATTTTGTTCCTTGACTGGCTTCTCAACTAGTTTGTAGTATTACTGAATACTCAAGTGCTCAAGGTTGAAAGGGAGATGTTTCACCATTGTACTACCTTGCATTGGATCTTTCTCTGGCACACATGTGACGCTCCACCATTACCGAAATATTCTGCCTCGACATTGTGTTCCCCCTTCGGGATAGTCCCTAAAAAAATTGGGTTGAATTGTTTGGATACTTACCAGGTATATTATGTTTTAATAGTATGTGGATGTTAAATGTAATAAATTGAAGTATATATTGTGTGATAATCAGGGAGATTGAACATGATTTAAACAATTTTGGTATTTTTGTGTAGAAATGGACGGAGTAATATTACTTTCGGAGTGTTGGTGATGAGGGAATTCCATATGTAATATCTTTGCTGTCTAGATGTAATACAGCTTGAATTATTTTCGTAAAACAATAAGGTGTGCATATTATTATACTTTAATAATTAAGTACTTGTTTGATTACTGAAGTGTTATTTCAGTAATTCACATACATTTCTGCTCATAAAACGATAAATGTAGTTAGTTTTCACTGTATCAAAGAAAGGAAATGTGTGCTTGCAAATCGATTTCATCTACTATACTAAGCATAGGCCTGGGCTATAGTGTATCAGTTCTACTACTACAGTCTGTTGTGTATGCAGTAGGCCTATGCTTCATTATTGTATATTGTATTAGACTAATGTTAGGCCTAGGTATATAATATCATTGAAGAACTGGCACACATACCGTATGACAACCGTACATTATAGGCTGGTTTGCATGATTAAAATGGAATAATTGCACACAAAAAGGTGAAGGATACTGTTGGTCACGAATCTTTTGTTAGTGATAATTAGGGTAGGCCTAGACTATACTAAAACTAGGCCTATGACTGATATTTTAAACGAGTTTTTTACTCCAGTTTTTGAGCATGAAGATCATGACTTGTCTGGTATGACGATGAATAAATGTCATTTTTCTTTGGTGTCTGTTAGTTTTTCAGGGGATGCTGTTGAAAATAGGCTAAGTTATCTTATGTAAGGCGATTTGTCATGATAAAGTTCATCCATTTTTGAAGGGCATTTGCCAAATTTTTGGCAGTTCCACTTTGATTTTTCAGCGTTCTGTAAATAAGGGTGTTGTTCCGGCAGATTGGAAGTGGTAAATGTTACCCCTGTTTTCAAGAAGGGTGATCATAGCCATTCTTGTAATTACAGTAACATATACTGTACTAGGCCCGAGAGTCAGTACTAGCGTGGTGTGTAATATTATGATGTCTATTATTAGTGATGCACTTGTTCATTTTTTATGGTCACTCTTCAATCAAGAGTACCCAGCATGGTTTTATGAAGGATAGGTCTTGTCGTACAAATATTCTAGAATTTCTTACGGATATTACTAGTTATGTGGAATATATAATTATGTTGATGTGGTATTTTTAGATTTTCAAAAGCCTGTTGATAAGGTTCCACATAAACGGCTTTTATATAAATTGACGGTACTAATTGCGAATGAGTGGGGCAATTGTCCTCTGACATTTCTCTATCCAGAAAGTTAGCGTAGTGCGGTAGAACAATTGAAGGTACACTGGTAAAACATTTGACGATTGTACCCTTTGTTTTACCAGTTTACCTTCAATTATTCTATTGAACTAACCCTAACTTTCTGGATAGAGGAACGTCAGAGGATAATTGCCTCACTGATTTGCAATTAGTACCAAATTGACTATTGTATATGATATGTTTTTCACCCATATACTGCTGGTCCACTGACACCTCCCAAATGGATGAAAATGCAGGGGCACCGACGGCGTGCGCCATCGGTTTTTTCAAGCCCTGGCCCATATTTCACCCGTACTTTACCCACATTTTAATTGCCCAGATGGGCCCCAGATCTAACCCATATGTGTTATCTGGGCTGTCCCATATAGGACCCATATGAATCTTGGGTGCAGAAATCTGTGGGGCCATATGGGCAACCCCATATGGGACACCCCATATGGGACCCATATTTTGGCCCATATGGGATCCATATGATACCCATATATGGGCTTGCTACCTGGATGGGCTTGATACATGGGTATACTATACTACGGATAGCAGCGTTGTGTATGTTATACTCTGCAGTGAGGTCAGTAGAAACAAATACCGTACGATGTTTAAAAACATATGGCACAATTAAATTAAAACACGAATACTTCAAAGTGAAAAGGTAAACACAGTTTCATCTGGAGCAAGAAAGTTTGACCATGCGTAATTTTTGGCCAACAAGCTTGCTGATATTCCAAACCCCAGTTATTGAAGGAAAACTGTTTATTATCATGCTATATGCCATGCATAATGAATAAGAAACCTTTCACCAAAAAAATAGAAAATAATATTTCATTAAATTAAATGATAATATTATAGAACCTTATGTAACTTTTTCCTTTCATGCTACTATTCATCCCCATGTTCATATTCACCCTCATTAATTAAAACGATATTTTACGACGGGTAAAACTCGGTTAGCAATAGCGCTAATCTTCCCAGAGGCCCTCACAATTAATACAGAGTAATAAAAGAAGTAATGTCCTGTTCACCCCATTCTACGGTACTGATTGAAGTGGGAAACTAGGAAAAATATTATGAGTGAGAGCATGTAAACCAGAGGCCGTTACAAAGGTCAAAGCAACGCGCAGACGGAAACTGCCGAAGTGCTTGTGACATAGCCTAGTCTAGTAGTACTAGTATGTGAACACATGTGGAGAGAAAACATGAGATGCATTGACCAGTGTTTGAGCTCCATACCATGACGAAGCCTTGAGCCTGTGTTTGACAAAGCAAATTCGGATGAGATTTTCGATTCGATATAGCTAATATAAACTTCCAAAAATATGTATCCCTAGACAACAATATGCTGATTTATTGATTTATAATAGTAATGTTTATAAAAAAAGACCTACATTTAGTGAAATTTCGATTAAAATTCAATTATTTAAATATTAAAATGAGAATATTCAGTTTCACCTTAATATATTAACTTATATTTTAATCAAATTTTAATAAAGGTAAGTAAAACCGAAAATGTAATTCCTTATGCCAAGTTGTCCGAGAGTAAATTGTGGTAAATGGCATTATTGGCCCTAAATTTGTGATATTATTTCGCTTAGTTAGAACAACTTATTGAACAGTATCATAGCAACATCTACTTACAAATGTTAGCAAGGCTCATTGACCAATCAATGAATAGAACAAAGGGTATTTTCGTTGACGTCCTTTAAATTATATATAAACTAAAAATGTTAATGTAAACAGTATCATAACTTTGTACCTATTTTAAATTTGTGTATAATTGTAAAGTTATAATTAAAGCTATTCAAACTATCAACATGGCGACTGCTGTCCAGAAGAAAACGAAGAAATCTAGGCCTAAGCCAGCTGGCCCGTCAACACTTGACTTGGTCGTGAAAGCAATTGCCCAGAGTAAGGAGCCAAAGGGTTCTTCAGGAACTTCGGTCAAGAAGACACTTTCGGCAATGGGTGTTGATACCGTGAAGAAAAATACCTTTATCAACAAGGCTCTGAAACGTGGTGTGGAAACTGGTGTCCTTAAGCGAGTGAAAGGCACAGGCGCGTCTGGTACTTTCAAGATCGACACTGCAAAGGCCGTTGCAGCCCAGAAAGCAAAATCGAAGAAAGAGAAGGCAAAGGTCCGCAGGGCTGCTGCTGCAGAGAAGACAAAGGTCCGCAAGGCTGCTGCTAAAAAGAAGGCAAATGTTAAAAAGGCTGCAGCAAAGGCTAAAAGAGCATCTAAAAAGAAAGTGAAGAAGCCAAAGAAAAAGGTAGCCAAGAAGGCGGGCGCCAAGAAAACTAGCAAACCTAAGAAGGTTGTTAAGCCAAAGAAGACTGCGTTAAAGAAGCCAGTGAAGAAGGTTGCCAAGAAGGTGGCTAAGAAGGCATCCAAGAAGTAGATTGGCATCGAATATCTGTTCTGTGCAAGTAAACGGCTCTTTTAAGGGCCACCAAATATCCCAGAAAGGGAGACACTTTCTCCTTTTCAAACATGCTTAATAAATAATAGTAGTTTTATTACTTTAGGCTAGGCCTCCTTAATTTTACTTGATGGTGATATTACTAGCCTAAGCTACGTCTAATTACTTTTAAAGGACTAGCCTAGGCCTAGAGTTACAATGAGATTTTTGGTTGGAATATGCCGAGGCTGAACATGTCACCCATATTTAGGTAGCCTAGGCCTATTCTTATATTTTTGGATATTATTTGTAATTAGGCCTAGTGCATATTGGTGTTTTTCAGCAACGATGTTATCTGGTATTGTGATATTCCATTCTTTGGAGTCTAAAACATAGGTTGGCAACCAGTGGGCTGTGAGATTCATTTGTACTGTGAGCGAAAAGAGAAATGATATTTTTTGGGCTATGGATAATTTTTGTAGGCTACTTGGGAAAGTCCGTCAATAAATCTGATCTCTAATGACCTAGCATTATCGAACACTCTTGACGTCATACAAGTTTCAGTTTGGCCCAAAATTTTACCTCCTTTTATTTCGTTGCAAACTGAATGAAATTAAACTAACTTTCAATACATTGATCAAAATCTATGTATATCATAACCACTGATAACCAATACGAAAACTCCTCTCGACTACAAAAGTAAAATGTCGCATGACGTGCATACACAATACGCTACTAAGTTTGACATGTATTTAGTTACTTTTAAGACTGCAAATAGTCAGACATACGTGTGCTTATAAAGTGGTTCGTGTTGAAGAGACAGTTATTGAGTCACAGATCATAACACGCATAACAATAGAGGACTTGCATTAACGTCATAAATATGGATATCAACAACATCCAGCGCCCTCACTGAGGACAAACAGACCATGTACATATGGTACAAAGAACAATTCTAAATTATTTAACATACCTGACTAGCCTACGTATACTTCTCCAAAAAGATCCATATTTTAGGATTCCATATACTTTTATCATTTTAAATCACTTTAGTTCAAGTTAATTGGTTGAGAAATTACGAAGTTACAGCAATTTCCTTCACCGAATTTAAGTAAAAAGCCCCATAGAAAGCCTAGCTTTATAGCCTAACTTATATTGACTTACTATGCCTATGGTACACCTTGGTAACCAAATGGCTAGTCTAAGGTTGCTTGACCTGAGTGACGGCGCTTCACTGTATGTAAGTTGTATCGTGACGTCACATACAAACCCTCTATACAATAGTACAAAGGTCAATGTGAATGGTGGCGCTAGATAGGTACTTATCATTCTCCCTTGGTAATAAAAAGTTATACCTATACATAATATCGTTGAGTATGTTTATTTTTATTTTTTAGCAATACTTAATTATCAAACTGTATCTACTACAACTGTTTCACTAACATAATTACTAATACATATTATTAATAATCCAAAAACATCATACATCAATTTCTTTCTTCCTCAGATGAACTCTAACCCCTCCTTTAATATAACACTGTTCAATCAATCTTTTACTTTCTTTTCTGATTCTACTAGATCTTCTTGTCAGTCCAGTTGGAGTTTTACTTACATTGGATTCATCAATTAAACTATCAGAGTTGTTTCCAATATCTGTTATCCGATCTATTCTCTTCCAACAATTGATCCAGCAAATCATTTACATTGTCATTTTCGTTAGCTTCAGGCAATACATTAGCAAATCTAGATCTTATCTGATTAGTATGCCTATTCCAAATATGAGATCCAACTTGAACTTATTTTAGTGGACCTTTCTTGTCAACTACTACCCCTGGAGCCCATTTTACTTGATGACTCCCCTATTTCCTAAAATCTCTGACATACACAAAATCATCAACCTTGAAAGTTATGACCTTCTTAGTCGACTTTTCCATTTCGTTATATAACTTGTTACGATCGAACGGTTTCATTTACGTTAGACCTTAGTAAATCTAATCTAGTTCGCAATGACCGTTTCAGAAACAATTGAGCAGGTGTTTGTTTTGTCAATCCATGTTCCACATTTTGGTACGCCAATATAAATTTACATAGCCTAGTTTGTAATGAACATTTTTCGTCTACCGATGCCTTTATGCCTTGCTTCATGGATTGAATAAATCTTTCAGCTTGCCTATTTGTAGCTGGATGACCAGGGCATGAGAACTTATGGATAATGCCATTTGCTTGCATAAATTCTTGAAATTCATGAGCAGTGACCGACTCCCATTATCCGACACTAAAATATGTGGCAATCCCCATTGACTAAACAATTGTCTTACTTCAATAGTACTATTAACACTGGTCGATTTCATAATTATGACTTCCGGCCAATTAATAAAAGCGTCTACCACAATTAAGAACATATTGCCTTGGAATGGACCAGCAAAAGTTATGTGAATGCGTTCCCATCGTTCTCTAGCAGGTATCCAGGGATACATGTGCAATGTGGCAGGCTTGTTTTGAATGCGCTGACATGGATCACAATTCTCAGCCAGCTGTTCAATTTCAGCATCTATACCGGAAACCAAATGTACGATCGGGCGATACTTTTCATTTTAACTACACCAAAGTGACCACAGTGCAGATCGTTCATAATCCTACTTCTGAATTTACGAGGCAAAACAACTCTATCACCCCATAGAATACACCCATTTTCTATAGTCAATTCGTTACGTCTTATATAGAACGGTTCTAACATTTTGTCAGTATTATTCAACCATCCGTTCATGATGTATCTCTTTACTTTGGATAATTGAGCATCTTTACTCGTTTCTCTACTTATTTGATGAGCATTAACAGGTAATGCTGACATTGTGTCCAGAAAACTAATGTTTACATCTTCACTTCCCTCAGCAGGGCTAAGTGGCAATCTGGAGAAGCAATCTACATTGGCATTGGCCTTACTATTACGAAATTCTATGTCATATGTAAATCCAGCAACATATAATGCCCAACGTTGCATTCTCTCAGCGGCAAGAACTGATAAGCCTCTCTTAGGCCCAAATATGGTTACTAGAGGTTTATTATCAGTAATCAAAGAAAATTGTCGACCATAAATATATGGAAAGAATTTCTTTAATGCAAAGACTATAGCTAATGCCTCTCTCTCAATTTGTGGATAATTTTGTTCGACTTTCATTAAAGCACGAGACGCAATTTTCACAGGACGCTCTTGCCCATCAATTACATACCTTAGGATAGCCCCACACCATATGGTGAAGCATCTGTTGCGACCTTAATTGGCAAATTGATATCAAAATGAACCAAAAATCCAGAATTGGAGAGTTCTAGTTTTGACTTGTCAAAAGCTGCATGGCTTTCGTCAGTCCATTCAAATTGTTTCCCTTGAACAATCATAGCATATAACGGACGTAACACCGAAGCTAAATTTGGTATGAAAGACTGATAATAATTTATCATGCCCAAATATGATCTCAATTGACCCACATTTTGCGGCAGCGGAATTTGCCTGATCTGATCGACTTTAATAGGACTCTTATGAACCCCTTCCTTATCAATGATATGTCCTAAATATGTAACTGATTCTTGCATGAATGAACACTTTTCTCGTTTTAATTTGACACCCTGTTCTTCAAGGCGAACAAGTACTTTCTCTAAGTTAGTTAGATGTTCTGCATCATCTTTACCTGTTATTATAATATCATCGAAATATACCATAACTTTGTCAAGGCCAAGTAACACTTGCAACATAGCATTCTGCCAAATGGAGGGCGCAGACCCAACTCCAAACACTAATCGATTTACTTGGTAAAACCCCTTTTCTGTAATTAAGGTCAACATTCCTTTTGATGAATCGTCTAACTCCATTTGATTATAAGCTTGAGCCAAATCAAGAATGGTGAATTTCTGACCCCCGGCTAATTTTGCCAAAATGTCATCGACATTGATATTTGGAGGAGCAACAGGTTTCAAATTTGGATTCACTGTGGTTTTATAATTTCCACAAATGCGAATATCTCCCCCTTTCTTTCGGACCATTACAATGGAACTAGCCCACTCTGTGTGATCAACTGGAGTCAAAATTCCCTCTTTGACTAGCCTATCAATCTCATCATTTACTCTCCCTTTAAGGGCATAAGGTACCCTGTGGCATTTACTGATAATCGGAGTAGCATCATCTCTTAGTTCTATATTGGCTTTTACATGCTTCAACTTTCCTAATTTACCATCGAAAAGGCTTTGATGCCCATTAAGCAACTTATTGATTTGAGCATCAACATCTAGTTTATTGACATAGTGTATGCTCTTAACCAATTTAGACCACTTGAGGTTAATGTGTTCTAACCAATCACGACCAAAAAGAAGCTGAGTTGTTTCTTTAACAACATATAATTTGAGCATTTTCACTTTGTCTAGATATTGGACTTTAACAGTGCCCACTCCTAAAGGCTTGACCCGTTCACCCGTGAAACTCTTTAATAAAGTGACGACTTATGAAGTTCAAAATTATCAAACTTACGGTAAACACTTTCAGGTATCACACTGTATGTAGCACCTGTATCAACTTCAAAGTCTAAGTTCAGTTCATTAACTTTCACATTAACTATAATAGGATTACTGGCTTTTGACTCACTCATTGATGCCATTACACCAGCACTTTGGTCTGTGGTTTCAGGAAAGTCCACTCTATCTTCTGTGCTCACTTGATGCATTTTTCTGCCATCTTTCGTCTTACTTCTACATTGTGATGCGATGTGTCCTTTCTTTGTACAGTTATAACATTCTTTGTCCTTAAACCAACACTCGTCTGGCTTATGTTTCATTCGTCCACATCGGTAGCACCCTTGGCTCCTGTTGGCATTTAAATTTGGCTTGTATTTAGGCTTTGCCCTGCCACTAGCTTGTGGTTGACCTCTATCTCGATATTGGTAGTTTGTTTTGTTCAGGGCATTAACACTAAGGTTAGTACTACTGGGCCTACTGGTTGCCATAGATTCAGTTTGCTTTTCAACAAGTTCAAGTGAATTTGCTATACTCACTGCTTTGTTGAGTGTGAGATCATTTCCTCGTTCCAGATGAATTTTCTTCAATTTGTCCGAAGAGCATCCATCAATCAACTGGTCTCTGATATTATTATCTTTCTCTTCACCGAAATCGCAAAGATCTGCTTGCATACGCATACGAAAGGTAAAGTTAGTTACGGATTCCGTTTCAAGTTGTGATAGCTTGCGACATTTGTGACGCTCAAATGTCGAGTTGACTTTCGGTTCAAAATAACCATCTAACTTCAGCAATGCCTTCTTGTAAGCATCAGGCTCTGTCTGGTTTTCCCCAATTACAATGTCCGGTAACGTGAAAAATATCTCTTGAAGTCTCATACCTCCAGTGTGTAACAAAATTGCCTCCTTTTGCGCAGCGTCTGTTATGCCTTTCGCGGTTATCATTATGTGTACGGCTTGCTTCCATCGGCGCCATTTTGATGCTTGAGTTGTCGGATCATTTCCGATATCAAACGGCGAAATCATGTCCATATTGTCGACTCTTATCATTTTGAAACGTTTAGTTTTGCCCTTCAACTAACACTTGTATTTCAGTTCCGAAATAAGTTACATCCTCGTCGCCAATGACATGTATTTAAGTTACTTTTAAGACTGCAAATAGTCAGACATACATGTGCTTAAGTGGTTCGTGTTGAAGAGACAGATTTATTGATTCACATATCATAACACGTATAACAATACAAAGGTACAAAGGTCAACACATATGGTGGCGCTAGATAGGTACTTATCAGTTATGATATCGAATCGGGTCTGCAAGAGGCACAATCTGTAGCTGGATCATCATTCCCTCTAACGAGCAGAATTTACTTCATTAATACCTTACCGCCTCACCAACATCCCCAGATAGCAATAATCCCATTATAGCACCCAATAATCC
>JAODUM010102568.1:0-13415 GCA_025399915.1 Enypniastes eximia
CGATCCAAGGGTTGTGAGTTCGAACCCCTGCTAGGGCCATAGGTTTACGTCAGGAAGGGCGTCCGGTCATAACGTGCTACGTCGCTTTCGTAACATCATTGTATGGTCTAATCCACCGAAGGGGGAGACGACAGACGTTAAACAGCTTCAATATGCAAATATTAAAATTCTGTTATACAACAAATCACGGTTTTGACGGTCTAACAAATGTGTTTCTTTCCTTCCCAAAAACGTTGCATCACATAATTTTTAAATTAGGTATTCTACGCCTTTTCGTTCAAAGCATATTCATAACACCATTATTCGTTTAACCAATCACATCGTCTCTTCTATAAATATAATTAGATGTTCCGCCCTCGCATTTGCCCTGTATTGTGATAAATTATATTGGGGCGTGGTTAATATCTTGTTGTGGCTGAACAATCTTAGAATTAGGTCCCCATATTTGATGTTGCGAAGAATGATAAGTTCAAGATTGAAGTCGAGGATCGGCATGCACTGCCTAAACGCAAGAATGACAACATCATGATACGGGTGCGGCACATCCGAAAACATAATAGAAGCAGGCGGTAAATAAACCATGAAATTAAAATATATGAGTTGCTTAAGACCCTTATCAAGCAGTCAAGCATATTTACACTATTTGTCATGCTTAAAATATCCAAGATGGCGTCCAAAAGTTGCCGCCAAAAGTGCCAAATTATAACAAAAGTCATAAATCAACATAAATCAAGCAAACCAAGGCATTGTAACTATGTAATACACGGCTACTAGAAACCATTTTAAGCATGTCTGCATCAAAATGGCTGCCACAAAGGCCTCCAAATGTGGCCATCAAAATCGCAAATTTGTAGCAAAATTTATAATATGACCATTTTGTGACAACACGAACAAATGTATTTTGAAGAAAAGCAAACTAGGGTGTTTCAAAGATATATTCAATCAACAAAAATGATAACACAACTATGAAATTACAATCAGTTTAAATACTCAAAAGTTCACAAAAGATAGATTTTATAACAGAATACAATACATGATTACAAATAGTTTAAATGCCTGATCTGACGTGATTAGAAAATATACTAATAACAATATGAAACGGCCGATTACCAATTTTCCGACGTATCAAATATGGCACATGGTGTGGTTATAAAATATGATATATATAGCTATATATATCATATAGTTTACTGTTCATGTTCAGTAGATATTTACTTTATACAAGTTATATATATATACAAAATATAGACCCATATATCATAGTATATATTATATATAGTTAGACAATCCGCGGATTGGCAAATCCGTAATCAAACAAGTAAAATAAACCCATACAGAACACTTTAATTGCCAATATAACAAATAGAGTATATACTATAGCGTATATTATATATACGTAGGTATATATTATGTATATATATCTAAAAGACACACGTGAATACGAATCAGTACAGGTTCACATCTATGCTTTTAAGTGACTAATGAAATAAACCCCCAAAAATGCAATAATATGTGATTGTAAAAAAACATCCCGCGTAGGCCTATACATAGGCATATTCGGTCAACGTGTGATAAACCTGCTGACCATTTCGCCCACGTATATGGCAAGCCCAATGTGCAATAATTAGAAAAACTCGGTTTAACTTTTATAATCGACCTATAACAACATTTTTGTTCGTTTGACCAATGTCGAAAGGATTTTCGACCTAATAAGTGTTTCACTTTAAAAATCAGGGTGTTAAATTTAATACCCATGGTCTTAAATTTAACTGGTGTTTGCAGATGTTATATTTAACACAAAGGGTGTTGAATTTAGCATCCATTTTGGAGTGTATATTTGCCTGCACCGACGGTTTGAAATTCAACAACCTGTTTTTTTAAGTGTATGCATGCCAATTCAGTGTCACTTGCTCAAAATAACAAGGAAAGAACCGCGGACGGGAGAAGTGATAGGCCTCTATTCATTTTCAAGAACCGTCATAATTTCAAGCTCCTACTTTTTTAAATCAAGAATCGAATTAAGTGGTATACATCAACCATGAATAAGGAACATGAATAATGAAAGATGATGATTAACTAGAATGGCATTAAAGTAACGTGTGATTACAAGTAGCATTCATAACATCGCATATCTAAGATATTTAAAAACAAGATACTAGTTAGAATTAATAAAATCACCTTGGTCACTAATCATACGGCATTAATACTATTAGAGAAACGGAACGTGCAGTAAGTACTTATATAATATTTAAGCCAATAAGCCTAATGTGCTTCAACAACATTAAAGATATGGAAAATATGAAAGATAGATTTTATAACAAAATATTACGAATTTACAGCTTAAATATTCAATAAATGTATTGTAAGTGATAATATAGATCTTATAACAAAATACAACAACAATTAAAAGGGCCGTTCACACTAGACGCGACACGACGCGACGCGATACTATACTACAGTAAAAGTTGAAACATAGCAATTGTACATTACTGTTCACACTAGAGGTGACGCTGCGGGAAATTACACCGGGCGATAAATAAAGTTGAAAACGTTTCAACTTCGGTCGCAGTCGCGCGGCGAACACTCGCCTTCAGTCAGTTATTTACGGGGTGTTGACATGGGTATGTATAATGTACAACCCCATCAATAGTCGGTCGTGAATGTCGCCTGTAGTGTGAACGGAAACTATCGTGTCTCGCCGCGTTGCGTCGTATCGTATCGCGCCTAGTGAGAATGGGCCTTCCAATTTCAATGGATTGAAAATACATTCATAACAAAATACAACACGTGATTACTAATTTATTGTATGAATAATAACCCCTTATTTTAAGTGATGTTAATTAATATAGATTATATAACAGCATATCAGCAGCGTGCATACGATTTATGAGGTGGGGAACAACTATGTTATTTCCCAACTGATATGGAGTAATGACGTAGGTATACATTTTGACCATAGGAGCCTGATATATTTAGTATAAAGCTGACTGGCACATTTATTATTTTGCGCGCAACGTACAATCATTTTTGGACTAAATTATCACCCCTGAAAATCGTCTGAAAAGACACTGTTAGGGTATTCAAGTCACATCTTAACACATTTTTCATGTTTTGGAGATCTCATCGCCCCGGCTACTTATAATATATTTTGCGTTTTTTAGTTTTGATGAGGAGGGGCTGGCAGCCCACATCTAATGGATTTTTTTTTAAATAAAAGCCTGTGAGACATATATAACGCCACCAAGTTGCTAATTTTTTATCGTTTACGCCTGAAATTTGTCTCACATGTTGTTTAGACCTAAAACATAATTTAGATTAATTTCCCCTTATTGACTCCCCCCCCCCCCCACAACACACATACACACTGTTGCAACAGGTTACACGTGAGTCAGAATATGCAGTTTCACATTCTCGAGTTGAAGTGATTGACGAAATAAGCAAGCTGACAAAATGCATTGCGACATTAAAATAAACAGGTGCTCTCTTCCCATGCTCCGTTTATTCAAACGAAACCATTGAGATGTTTATTTAGTCGATATTCCATACTTAGCTGAGTAGATATATGTGTGTAACGTATTGAAACAAATATAAGTAATATAATTATGGACATGCACACATTGATGTTAACTTATTTAAGTGAAATACATGGTAAATATCTAATTAAAATTATTGTACTTTTGAAAATGGCATACACCTTAGCAAGATCAATAACAACTGTTATAATTAAATAGCGAGCAACTTAACTGTTTGATAAAGGATGTACATGTATATAAGAAAGGGCCATGGGTACGGTGTATATACTGGTTAATCTTACTTCTTCCAGAACATTTCACAAATTTTGTACCAACCAGGACGATCGTCAAGTCGGACTAAAATTAACCACGCAAACCACCATCGTGGATGCATTGATAACATAGTTTTGAGAGCAATTCCGAGCCCACTATTTTTCCCAGCGTGTTTTATGAGGCGCTGAACAGAAATCATGGTCTGGAAATACCGAGTAAAAGATAGCGCCGATACAAACTGTGGTCTTACGTAAATGGGTTTAGCCCCACTATATATTTGGCATAATGCATTACAGTGGCGACATCTTTGTTTATGTCCAGAGCAGTGACTAAGGAATTCACTATTGACCTGTGAAATGCTGCCAATTGTACGTACGTCGGAGTGTACAGCGAATGAAATAATTTTTTCCATAATTTCTGGAGGAAATATTGGACCCTTGTGACCTCTCACATTAACACTATTGTTATCTCCCAAAATATAATCACCATGGTCACCATTAATACTAGTATCGTTGTCTTCTACCGACCTAACACCACGGTGTCCGTCCGTACTTGTACCCTGTTCCCCTCCTAAATTAACATGCTGGTCCTCTATCTGAATATCATTGTCATGTTGGTCCCCTTCCACAGTAGTACATTGGTCTTCTTCCAAACCAACACATTGTTCCTCTCCCGTATTGATACACTGGTCTCCCGGCACACTAGCTCCATTGTTCTTTCCCACGCTAACACCCCGCCCCTTCCCACACTAACCCCAAATTTGCTTCCCATACTAGCACATTGTTCATCTATCAAAGTTATGTCACAATCCACTCCCACACCATGATCCCCTTCTACACTCGCACAGTTGTAATCTACATAACCGTCACCTTTATTTTCCCCAACACTAGCACACTGATCATTTTCCAATCTAACATATTGGTCCCGTTCCACATTAACTCCCACATCTCCCACACTATCATCCTGGTTTTCTCCAAAACTAACATCATGGTTTCCTCCCACATTGGACATACGGTCATCTTCCACAGTAGTACCCTGCTCTTCTCCGGAGCTATTGCCCCGGTCCCCTACCACATTGTCTCTACAATTATCTACATGGGGGCCGAGTTCATTATCTGAATATCTACCATCATAAGAACTAACAAGATAACTGGTACGATCTTCGAGAACGGCACTAACATCCCCAACTAAGCTCATATAATGTTCTCCTTGTTGTTCAGGGAGATGTCCCAAGACGATCACTTCAACCGAATCCCCCGCGGTTGGTGGTGACAGCACCGTATGGTAGTCGGGTCCTCTGGGGTCTATGACTACTATGTTAACATTAAACATTTCAGAAATCCTGGTTAGTGTTATGTGATCACCAAATGTACCAGATTCAGCCATGGATAACGTATATCTTCGGAAGTTGTTGTTAGGTACGTAATTTGACAGTGGATCGCCACGAAGTGTATTGGGATTGTTAACAAGATCGGACACAACTTCACGACGCAATGTATCAGCTGAACGCCATATCCCTAGACGAGAAAGTTGATCAGATACAGCAACAAATAAGCAATTGCCATCCGGTGGTGGGTCCAGGATTACTTGGAAACCTTGATCGAGAAGAGCATCCACATTATCCACGTGAAGTAGTGGCACGAAGTATTTGGATTTATGTTGATATATTTGAAATTTCGATCTTTTCTTCTGTTCTGATTTTCGAGTCCGACTAGTCATATTATCAACAGAAAACCAAGTAGGTTTATCTCCGTCAATCGCAACTTTGTACCTACCGATTCGTTTGCTAGCTTTCACCACTACTCCCTCCTTGATGAAAGTTATGGTTTTGATAGCAGAATTAGCCCGCTTTGAGATTCTGACGAGAACCTTTTCCCCAACGTTGTATGTAGACTGTGGATATAGTTTGCGGTGATAGTCCACGGTCCTCTTCATACACCGCTCGTCGGCTTTTTTGGCCGATAGCCGTAGTTTCGATCGTTGTTGGTCGAACTTTTCATAAACATGTTCACTGTTCGATGCATTTACGTGCTCGTGCGGAGGACATACATCATCGGCTGGTGGTATTACAACACGCTTATTCCTGAGACGTCCATAATAAATTTCGAATGGACTCCGGTAACCGAGGACCTCCTTCTTTTCATCATTCATGACTTCGTTGTAACTAGGAAGGTTCTCTACCCAATTAACTCCGCACTTCTTCATAGTTAATAAATCATACAGTATTTTTTTTCTCAATACTCTATGGCACCGTTCAACCTTTCCTTGGCTTTGTGGTCTGTATGGTCGGCTATTAACGGTCTTTACTTTCAAATTTCGAAGCAAAGTTGTAACCGAGCCTTTAAACTCTTTACCGTTGTCTGATTGCACAATGCATGGTGGCCCGTGATCACGATATATGTCGTTCAAGTGTCGTGCTACCGTTTCGGATTTTTTGTTGCATAACGGTCTTAACCACAAGTATCTTGAGAAAACATCCATCACTGACAGAACGTAACGAAATGTTTCTCCTTCATATTGACACGGCATGGCATTTAAATCCATCAAGTCTATCTGGTGTCGTACCTGAACGGACTTCGCTTTAATCGGGCGAAGTGGAGCCTTGTTTGTAAAACGTATATTTAATTTCCTGTAAATCCTTGAATTGTTGTAGAAATGTTGTATCCTTGCCTCGCTGATTCCTTGCAACTCGTCGTTCAATCTATGCTTTAACTTGCGTGCTCCCGCACATTTTGTCTGCTTTACAGCTTTTTTAATGGCCTCCGACACATCCCGTGTGCGCACAATTGGCTTTCCATTTAACAATAACGTTTCCCCATCATAATCCAATAGGTAGTTATACCTCCACATGCGTAGGTAAGCGTTTATCTCGACTGGTGATCTTTCTTTGACTTTTGGCAGAGAATTGCCTCTCAAAATATGAACGATAGCATTGTACACGTCCTCCTTCATCGGCCTTGGTCCACACAGCACCGGAACAAACGCCACACCCATTAGGGTTATCCAGAACAAGTATATATTCATATCTGCAAATAATAAAATAGAGTTAGTTAGATATATAATTGCCTTGGTTGTATTATGTATACTCGTGAAAGTTAGATACAGGTAGGAGGTTTTTTGCAGTTTATAAATTTCAATATACAAGCAGACGGTTATAGCCTATGTTTAAAAAACAGTGTCTCTTATTGGTACATTAAATTCCCTGGGTGGCTCTATATGACCTTGTTGTTAAAGAGGGCCACAAAACCTGGTCGTTCATTCATTCATTCATTAATATATAAATTAAACCGTTCAGCCCATTCATATTATGTTTAGCATATAGATTGTATTATTATTGTTAATTATTGTTCCTTTTTTATATATAAATTTTGTTAATGTTATATTGTAAGGGGATACCACATTTAAGTGAGTTCTCAACAGTCTGCATTTTGTGTATTATTTCATTATGTTTTGTAAACACAGACTGAAATACATTTTGTTGAAATCTGAAAAACCTGACACATGCAGTGGCGGCGCCAGCCTACCAAATTTGGGGTGAGGGCGATATGCATTTTTTTGGGGGGAGGGGGTAGGGATTGTTAAAACATTGTCTGTACTAGGAATACAAATTTCGCGGGCGGGCCTAGTTAAAATTGTAATTAAATTATCATTGAAAACAAAATTGATTTTGTAATAATTATGAACATCAACACACTTATCTAGATTAATAAACCCCTTAGGCCAAATAAAAAAATCAGTTGATCGTCCGGAATTCTCCCAAAATCGGAGCGGGCTAGCGATTTTTTTCTTTTGGAACTCAACATGGCCCAAAAATAAAATGGCAGCCAAAATTACGTGAAAATTGTTCTAACAGTTCGGAAATCATTGTAATGCAATTTAAAAGCATATCCATACGTTATAAACATCACATCATTAATTACAAAGATTATTATTAAAGAAATTTTAAAACATAATTTTTGATGATTTTTTTTTTTAAACAAAACTTTTTATGTATCTTCAAAAAAGCATGCGGGCGGGGACGATCAACTTGTTTTTATTTTTTATTTGGCCTTAGATCAATTTGATTAGTAAGAAAGGTAACATTAAAGTATAACATTCGGTGGAGGTTATTCAAACGACGGTAGAGGCTATTCAAATGACTCGTAACGTTTGTATTAGTAGTTGCGGCTATAGGCCAGCGCCACGCCGATCGTCAGGGCATCGAATGGTAGCGACACACTGTGCTGAGTCAGTGGGATAATACAAAAAATCATCACTAATTTTCACTTAAATCGTAAACTACACCACACCTGCACTAATCACTTTTACGTTTGAAGCATAATTTTGTTATTCACATTGTCGCCAAAGAAAAGCTGGTTATATTTGAACCGAAATTTAAATAATCGGGAAAATAGTTCAACAGTTGCAATGTTTACTTTGTCAAAATTACAAAGTTTCCAAATATTTAATCATCATTGTCCATAACAAAATTGAGCACACAAATACATTATTAAATGGAATAGCGACAACTTTTCGAATATAGTACTGCTGCTGTGCACTTCTCCAATCCAAGAGACCCCAGGGTGGTGAATCCCCCACGGTGGTGAATCCATCCAGGGTGATGAATCTCCCAGGGTTGTGAATCATCCCAGTGTGGTGAATCCCCCAGTGTGGTGAATCCCCCAGGGTGGTGAATCCCCCATGTGGCGAATCCACCAGGGTGGTGAATTCCCCAGGGTGGTGAATCCCCCAGGGTGGCGAATTCCCCAGGGTGGTGAACCACACAGGGTGGCGAATCCCCCCAGGGTGGTGAACCCCAGGGTGGTGAATCCCCCAGGGTTGCGATTCCCCCAGGGTGGTGAATCAGTCCAGGTTGGTGAATCCATTCAGGGTGGTGAATCCATTCAGTGTGGTGAATCCATTCAGGGTGGTGAATCTCCCCAGGGTGGATTCACCACCCAAGACATTCACCACCCAATGGATTCACCACCCAAATGATTCACCACAAATTGTTAACATTTTGAAGACAAATAATATACGAAGGATATAAGGGTCCCCCCCCCCTCCTTCGCCTCCTCCCTTCGTTATGCATGGTCATATCGGATACTAACAATAATTGTTCTAAAGGATTTTCTAATGCAATAATGGACTCTCAACATAAAATACGAGTTTGAATGCCGAGAATTGACCTATCGGAATCACGTAGTAGGCCTATTTACTAGCTTTGAAGAAAATTTTTGATTTTGTAATTTGCCCAGGAGACAAATTATGCAATATTTCGACCCAAATAGGTTTGTAAATAGGCTAATTCAGTATAATTCCGGAAAATTTTAGGAGTTCGCCCCCCCTTGGACAATTTTTAAAGTAATTTAACACATTATATAGGGCCAATGCTAACATTTTTTTCAAAATTTCAGAAAAAAATATGCTCAAGGGGGGAGGGGCGGTCGCCCCCTTCGCCCCCCCCCCACTTGGCTACGCGCCTGGACTTAGCATGGTACCGTGTCCTCATCTCCGTGTCCTCGTTGCTCCACCCCCACCTTGGATAACATAATTAGTCATAACTTTCTTAATTGAAGTCTGAGGAATATAATTTTAGTACCACCTTAAAGCTAACTGAATAGGCTTTAAAATGAGTGCCTACTTTGAAGTATTCACTCATATTTAGGTACTCTATTTATAACAAACAGTCAGATTTCACTAAATATGTAACGGCTCCACCCTAGAGCAGGCCCCAGTTGAAGACGCATGGCCATATGTAATGCATAGTGGGGTAAGAAACCCTAACATTAACTTTGTTGATAATCGATACACACTTTCAGAAGTTATTGTAGGGCAAGTGGCAACTTTGGTCGTGGTGGGGCAACCACTCCTAATACAAACGCCCTGGGTCGTTTGAATAGCACCCACCAAATGTATAGTCTGCCAATAGGCCCCGCCGCGCTGGTGGATATTCACAGATACATTTATATGCCAATAGCCACAACGATAAAATTTATCGAAATCATCCCAGTCTAAAAATCACCGACATGTTCGTTTTCCAGCCGTGTTTACTGACTGCACTAAAGTTAGCTAAACATGTGCAAACACTAGCCTAGCATGCTGTGAGATATGCACTTCTCAATAATTATAACGTTAGGTTCGCCAAACTGTTCCGACTTTAATAATTTCACTTTATTATTCTTAATTTCTTATATCATACTTAATTTACTGAATCAAATGAAGCATCAATAATATTAGTATTTTTTCTGTACATGGAAATCAGTTTCTGGTATCAATCGATAATAATTAAATGACTTACTTACTTCAGCTAACGAAAGAGTAATAATTTATGGTGGATCCATTCAAGTTATGAATATCACTGAAACAACAATTGTGTGGGGTGTACCTAATATTTGTCCTGCATTTAAAAAAGTCGCCCAGTGTAGTATATCCGTGTCGTAGGGTACTAGAATGTTACGATATTGAACATGGGTTCCCGGTTGATCGAAATGTGACTTATGCAGCGCGCGGGAGTCATATTTACACTGCCTCAATTGGCTACACAATCAGTACTATACATACACCTGTATGCAGTGCACTGAACCATGACGGACATTGCAGTTACCGTATGAATCCATACAGGGGTCACAGCAGGGAGCTGCCATTGTGCAAACATGACTGGTATAGAACAGGAAATGGGGATTAACAAGACTGTACAGACGGTCAGGGCAATGAAATACAGAGATGCAACTCAATCCTGCGTGTCACATCTCATGAAAGTTTCATATAGCTAGGTTAAGTTAAGTTAAGTAAATAAGGATCAGTAAGGACATAGTCCTCATAAAATGATCCTGAACCACCATCAACCCGTAGACCTAGGTAGTGCAGTTACGTAAAAAACGTCACAGTCTGCAAATTCCCATCCAGTCTGCAGTTTGCAGTCTGCAAATTATAACTACCGACAATAAACTGAGCTGAGGAACATAATTATTAAGAATTTAATAAAAATGAATCTTACCTGTCTGGAATTCAACCTCTCGTTTTTATCGAACTTGAACAGGAACACACATAATTATAGCGATGTAATCATCTCTGAGTTTCGGTAGGGAGTGATACCACTCTGACTCACCAGTGTTGCAATCAATAAGTTTCAACATAAAGACAAATACTATGTTAATTTGTCCTAGGCGGAACAAAAGACGAGTCCGCATCAACCTGTCAATATGGATATAATATTGTGACGTGTCGGCTCCCTTGATTACATTGATGCTGATTGTGGGGAACTTAGGCCTATATCAATTGACATATGTTATATCAAAACACCCCGACCAAGGTACCAGTAGCAATTCCGAGAATTAGGACTGACTCCAAAACATTAAGGCTCGTGGGTCAGTGGCATAGCCAATGGGGGGGTACACAACCTCTGGCTTGGGGTCGTGGCGCATGCATGATTTGTGAGGTGGAGGAACAACTTTGTAATTCCCGACTGGCGACGGGAATTGTCAGTTTCAATGCTATTTTAAGCATACTTCCCCAAATTCCCCCGACTGAGTGATTTTTCCTCCTCCCTTTGGATACGCCACTGCCTTTGGGGTAAACGGATCACCGTTGTCAAATTTTAATATTTTTATCTGGGTAGAGCCCTGAAACGCAGACTGGCAGAGGTGCCGAGTACGAATCACAATGTGACTGATATAGTATACTATTTTCAGTTCAGTAGATATTTACTTTACACCAGTTATATCAAAATCGACATATTTTGCGGTAAAAAGGGCTTCTACAGGGGTTGGGGTTGATTAAACCCCCTGGACCCCCATGGTTAAGCCACTGTATATATGTGTATGTGTATACACTGTATATATATAGGCCTATATATAATAATTATATGTGATGCACCACGACAGATCGGATATTATGTCCGCCATTGGTCATATTTGTATATTAGTGCAAAAAGTTAGAGGAGACCATTAGCTTTATTTTGATACTAGAATGAAGAAAATATTATTTTTTCTAAGTTACTGATTGTTTTAATGAAATTGGTCATATTGCACTGCACGCATGATCTAGTTTGGAGGAAAACCTCTTCTATCTCAAAATGGAGAATGCCGTTATAATACTCGATCTGCCCTGGTTCACCACATATATTTATAAATAGTATAATATTTAGGCCTACCATGAACCCCTACGACACATACGGTAATTGCCATATCAATTTGCATCCGTTAACAAATACAAAACAATAGTAAAGAAATAAAAGTAGTAGGCCTATATTTTTATATGCAAATTATATTCCCAATGAGTCAATTTTTTTCAAATATAGGCCTATACATTAACCAGGCATGTCACTACACGTTCCTATATATATATATATATAGGTCTACATTGGCGTAGCGAGGGGATCAGGGTGGCACATGCCCCGGGCGTCACATGAGATGGACCCAAAATCGCTAAATGAAGAAAGTATGAACAAAATAATTTCAAAATATACAAATGAGAGTATCATATTGATATTAAATTGGTATCCTCCGCATAAAACCCACGGTGTTCATCACCCGGACACAAATGACATAGGCGCACCATAGACGTACCCTCTGTCTCTCTCTACCTCCTAGATCCCTAAACTAGGGGTGAGGAAGACAATACTAACTGACTGCTGCATCATTGGCCAAAGCTCTCCACCTCCCTCTATCCATAGCCCTGACCCTCCAATCGCCATCCCCACCAGCCCTCCTGAAATCCCTCTCAATACAGTCCTTCCATCTCAAACGCGGTCTCCCCCTACTCCTTCTACCAACCTCCACGTGTGACATCGCCATCTTCGGCAGTCGTCCCTCATCCATACGCTCTAAATGTCCAGCCCACCTCATTCGCCCCCTTATCACCCTCTCTGTAATACTCCTATTCATCCAGTCTCTTCCCTGATGTCATCCAACTTCTCCTATCCACTCGCTTAACCCCCGCGATCCTTCTCATCAAAATATTTTCGCACACTTGGAGACGATGTTGTTGCGCACCAGACAGAGCAACTGTCTCAAGCCCGTAAATACAAGCTGGAATAACACAAGTACCCAAAACCTTCTCTTTTAATTTCTTTGAAATATGTCTATCTGACATAACACCCTCTACGTTTCTCCAGGCTAGGACCCCCGACTGAATCCTTTTACGCACCTCCCCATCAGACTGCCCATCTTCACCAGTCATACCTCCCAGATACGCAAAACTATCCCTCTGCTTAATACCCTTTCCCGTGAAGTTAATATCACTACTACTGGGTAAACGCTCTGCGTATTGAATCGTATATGTTGAATCGTGTTAGTGTGTCACGGACTTCATTATTATCATGACAACCAATTAATATAAGGGAGCGGGGGGTGTCAATCTGGCATCCACCTCCGGGGTAAAGTCGGGGGATTTGGATGAATATGCTAACAATAACATTGAAACAGACAATTATTGAAATACTTTAGCCATAGTACAACTAGATACTGCATTTACAGTCAATACATGCAATCTTGAATATTCCATGGATATATTATTTTTGAATTACTTTTTTTTTGAAAACTGGTGAACGTTTAACCACTTTTGGAAAAACTTTTTTTCTTTCAAAAGTGGTCATTTTTTCCCTTCAAAACTGGTTAGACAATTTTTTCAAAAGTCGTTAATTTTTTT